>JAJOOO010016193.1:0-12137 GCA_029582685.1 Solanum piurae
AATAACTTGTTTCAAAACTCGAGCAAGTGAGTATAAGAATGAGGAGAATGTACTCATGAGTCTACTTTATCATCACGAGATCTTTCGTATCACGAACCATAACTCTTGAATTCATAATCCAAATTCAAGAACGAGTTAAGAGTAGAGTTTAAGAAAGTCTTTGAGTTCAATTGTGGATCCATTGACATCAACTATCAATTCGAACTAAGTTTGAGTAAGTAAGTATGAGAATGAGAAGAGTCGTTTACATGAGTTCCATGTTGTTATGTAGACCTTCGAGTCGAGTTGTTCATGCTCATAAATTCCGCATGAACTCCATAAGTTGAGTATCTTTGAAATGAGTGGTATCTTCAAGTTCTAAGTCTTGAGTATTGAGTTCCTAATCTTTTTTCGAGATTATATTCCTAATCATGAGACTATTACATGTTACCCATGAAGTCCTTGAGTTGGGTTATATATGTCCATAATTCAGCATGAACCATATAAGTCGAGCAGTCTTGAGATAAGAAGTATATTTGAGTCCTTGTGTCGAGTAGTTCACGCTCATAATTCTGCATGAACCCTCTGAGTTGAGCATTCTTGAAGTGAGTGGTATCATTGAAGTTCTTGAGTTCCAAGTATTGAGTTCTATCTATGGTTATTGAAAGCCTTGCATTGAGTCGTTCACGTCCATAATTCGGCATGAACCATATCTTAAGAAGTCTTTTACAAACGTTTTAACTTTGTTTTAAGACTTAAGTTTTGAGTTAAGCAAAGAGTAAAGTTTGAAGTTCATTTCTTCAAAAGAGTATATCGGAACTATGTATTCCCAAAGAGTAAAATGTTTTCACATTTAAAGAAGAAAGGAAACCTTGATTTCCAAAAGGTTGGGCTAGTTTTCAGTTAAAGAGTAAATGTTTTCACATTTGAGCAAGAAAGGGAACATCGATTCCAAGAGAGCTTTTAAGCTAAGTTTTGAGTAATTATCTCAAACCAAAGAAAGAAGTTATGTTTTTAAACATATGAGCTGAGTATTTTGGGAGTAGTATTGAGCACCGATATGGGGACGAGTGTGAGTTCAGATAACTCACGTCTCCATAAACCATGTAGCCATCATGGGTAGTAAAGGATCATACTTTTTAGATGATTTTTTAAATGTTTTTTAGCATAGACTAGTGGATCCACTTAGTTAAAGCGTTGTATATAACGGCAAAGTGTAGGACAGTTCTGGCAGCGTGGGCAAGACGATGTATCATCACTTAGGCTCATAGTGGTGGTTTTCGATTAGAGAAACTCCCACATAAATTATATTACTTTATTATATGAGTAAAGTTGAGTTTGTTATTGCATTTTCTTTAACGAACTAAGTTGTTTTCCACTGTTTTTAAAAGCTTTCATTATATTGCATGTGTATTGTTGCTTTATATTGGGTTGAGTACCTAGAATCGAGTATCATATCTTTGAGTTGAGTATCTAATCTTTGAGTTGAGTTATCTTATTTTCTTGAGTTGAGTTGAGTTGAGTGAGTTGAGAAGAGGTAAGTATGTTTATTTTTATCAAGTTCAAGCTTATGTGTATGCTTTAGAATTCCTCTTACATGCTCGTACATTCCACGTACCGAGTCATTTGGCCTGCATTTTTTCATGATGCAGATCCAGGTATTCAGGATCATCAATAGGAGCTTTGTTGATACCACATGGAGTTCGAGTTAGCTATGGTGAGCCTACTTTCTTCCAGAGGATTTCATTTACCTTTGAGTTATGTCAGTTGCTAGGATGTCGTGGGTCTTGTCCCGACGTCCATCTTTGTCATTTAGAGGCTTCATAGATAGACAATATAGTTTCAGAAGTTTGTTCATTTATTTTGTTAAATGTTTTAAAGACTTAAGTTGCCTATTTTATGGCAAGTTGAATAATTTGTTTTTATTCAGAGTTTTCTTTTGAGTTACAGCTTTGTATTTAAGTTTCATGAATTTTTATTCAGTTTTTAAGCTTTTGTATGCTTAAGTTAGTCTTCCATTTGTAGTCAGCCAGGATGAGGGTTCGCTTGGGGAACAACAACGGTTCTTGAGTGCCGGCCACGTCCATGGTGTAGACTCGGGTCGTGACATAAGAAGTGACAGAAAACCAATGACATTATGGATATAAATTCACATTAGGAAGATTAAAAGGAATAGTAGTTCACCCATTTATGGATGAACTACCTTTAAAAGTTGGTGTAATATTATTTTGGATGAAGTGAGAGTTAACGGGGATGATGGGGGTAAGGGATGTTAGTTATAATTCGCCCATAAATGGGCAACCTGTCTGTTTTGGTGTGTGTTTTCAGAGAGGTCCCTTTTGATGTTTAGGGTTCAGAAAGTGTCCATTTTGATGCCGGACTCTTCACCTAGTCTCAGATATACTCATTACTAATTTTATCTTACTGTTGATCATAAAAATAATCTACTACATTATATCTCTATAACAAATATATAAAGGCATAGTCAAAATTTAAACTTTCTAGATTTTAAATTCTAAAATAGTAATATAAGTGTTAATAACTAAATTTTAAATTTAATATTTTTAATTAAAAAGTTATAAAAATTTAAATCAAAGCTATTGATTCGGCTGAACGATAAACCTTCTAGCTCCGCTTATTTGTTCACTGATCGCTTAAAAATCATTTAGTTAGTTGCCTCAACGCTTTTAATGCCAGCTTTCACTTTCAGATCATTACGATATTTTATTTTATTTTTGTTTTATCGACCTTTTGTTTTCATTATAACTTTGTAGGTTTTTAATTAATTTTAAACCAAAAAAAGTTCACTGACTATACAACTATTTTAATTATTCAATACCGTAAACATGTCCGATCCAAGAAAATTCGCAATTCGTACGTGCAATCAAAACACGTCTTTATCCTAAAGACAAAATAAAGAAACTATAGTAAATATTAGAAATGACACGAACAAGCAAAGCTTCAAATTAAATTAATGTGAGTAATGCAGGACCATGACATTATACTCAACAACAGAAAATCCCCATTGGTCAAATTGAACCAATAAATCTTCGCGGTGGCGATTCCCTGAGCCAATCGGAAAACTCTAGAACTATCAACGATTGACATCTCGCGATACTGGTGAAATGCTGGGTTCCGACTTGCATCGTATTTTAGAAGCTCTTGTACTTATGACACCAAATTCTTGGGGTGGTAATTTAGCTTTCCGCATTTCGTATTTATGAAGAACTTAGTGTTGGAGATATTTACTTATTGTTTACCTTTTTACCTCACTATTTAGTTAAATTGGTAAAATTATGGGGTTGACTTACCTATTGGTTGGGAACATAGGTGTCATTACGACACTGTAACAATTTGGGTCGTGACAATAATTTATAATATATTTCTTTTAGTTTGATTAGTTGTAAATATGTAACTAGAAGCGGACTACCATCTTTAAGAAGTTCTGATGTAGAAGAATACAAAAGCTTATTCCATATGCTTTCATATAGTACTTCAAATTAAATATCATAATGCAGGACTATAACATTATACTCAACAATAGCATCCCCATTGGTCGTATTGATCCAATACGTCTTCGCCGTGGCAATTCCCTGAGCCAACCGAAAAACTCCAGAACCACCAACGATTGGCATCTCACGGTACTGGTGAAATACAGGGTTCCGACCAAGTACACTCAACGTGCTCCCATTATACTTTCCAGTTGTGAACACAAAGTTGAGAGTCATGAGAAGGGCAACCTCATTTTGATCAGCTGAACCATAAATCCCTTGGGCTCGACCCACTATTGTCGAGTTGGGCTCTGGTCCAACTGTTAGTGGGTCGTCCATCATTGCAACAAACCCAAAGGAAGTTGGGGATTTGGAAGTCATGTTGGATTGGGCTATTTGAACTGCAGTTGGATTTTTCCCACTAACTATGTCGTGAAAATAGAAATGCAACTTAGTTACCTTTTGCTTTGCATGAGGAAGCTTCTTGAACCATTTTTCAACAGCTTTGGGACCTAATTCAACACCTTGAGCCATAACAACTATGAAGCAAAGCAATACAACTAGACTAGTTTTTTCCATCTCTCAATTTCTCTATGTCTTGAGAAAGAATGTATTAATTGTATACAAAGATATCAATATTTATAACGAATTGTGAGTAGAGGACAAGAGCATTAATACTATTAAATTTATAAGATTAAATAATAAATTTAATTTAATCAAATTATTGTTTTAGTTTATATTTTTTTAAGAGACGTGTAAATATTAAACATGACAAGTCTTTCGAAAGATGTCTATACAGCTCAGGTATGTGTTGACTCTAAAACGCACATTACATTAATTTGCACGTTCGAGGCGCGCTATTGGATTAGTTTGACCTTGAACAACTTGCACACATGACACAACGTGACAACAATATGTAATCATTCTTTAGAAAAATGCCCTTAATTAAGGAAAATTTGTGAAGGACAATGTTATCAAACTTTTGCAATTGCTCCTATATAGTATATACTCTCTCCGTTTTGAATAAGTTTATCTTATTTTTCTTTTTAATTCATTTTACAAAAATGTCTTTTCTTTTTCGACAAATCTTCAATTCTAATTTTTCACGACTAGTATATTTGAAACTACAAGATTAAGAGTCTGTTTGACATTGTTGTTGGGAGGGCAAAAAAATTTTTTTGAGGAAAAAAATACTTTTTTTTGAAAAGTTAAATGCTTGGCAAATCTCTTTAATACTGCTTTTAATTAATAGAAGCATCTATACATATTTTAATTAATAGAAGCATCTATACATATTTTAATTAATAGAAGCATCTATACATATTTACCAATATGTTCCTTATTAATTAATTAGCATATCTCATAAGTTTGGTTAGGTTTCATTCAAGAATTTAATTTTTATTTATATATAATAAATTTTTTATTTTATTTTCTGTTTATATATTATTATTTTATATTTTATATATTATTTTACGTTTTATTTTAAAAAATTAGAAACAAAGGTAACAATAATATTTTTGTAGGATAAAAAATGAAGGACTTTATTTATTTTTGTAGTAAATTTTCCGTATATAGTGGTTTAATTTGTGGAATGGTTTTTTAATGTATTTTACTTAATATATTTAATTATATTTAAATCTTCATGTTAATATATATTAATATTTAATTTATTTAATATAGTGGTTATATTTTTATTATAGTTTCAACTATAATCGTTTTTGCCAAGTTACTCAACCTATAAAATTATGTTGATAAGGTACGTAATTCTACTATTATATATCTCTACTCTTTTTTATGAAAAGAATGTTGGTTACAAGCCCAAAACTTCTCATAAAACCTTTATGAAAATAATTGGAAAAATTAATAATCTTATTAAGCCAAAAATTATTCGGACAAAACAAGGATATTTTTGTTGCGATCGTTTCTCAAGTAAATATTGTGGCTTGTGTGAATGACTGGATGATAGATTATGGTGCTACTAAACATATTTGTGCTAATAAAATAAATTTTGTATCTTACACTCAAATCAATAAAGGAGAAGAACGTGTATATCTTGGTGATTCAAGAGCCAGTGCAAGTTCTTGGAAAAGATAAAGTTCCTCTCAAACTCATGTCTGGAAAAATTTTAGTCTTAACTGAAGTATTACATGCTCCTAATAGTCGAGTCAATTTGATCTATGTGGTTCATTACGAAAAGCTGGAGTGGAGGTTTTATTTTAGTCTATTAAATGTTATTTGGGTAAAGGATGTTGTAACCCGCGTGGTTTGTTTGTACTAAATGATAAAAATGAAAATATTAGTACTTCTACTTATTTGATTGATTCTTTTGATTTATGGTATGCTAGACATGGATCAGACATGCCAGTTTATCTTATTTTAAGAAAATGCATTCTAAAGGTCTTATTGGTAATGTTAATTTTTCAAGTATCGATAAGTGTGAGATTTGTGCTAAAGCTAAACAATTTAAAAAATCTTATACTAATGTGTTCAGAGAAACCAATTTATTGGACTTAGTGCATACTGATTTGGGAGACTTGAAACAAACTATGTCTAGATGAGGAAAAACATATTATGTCACATTTATTGATGACTTTTCTAAATCTACGAGAGTGTATTTATTGAGAAGTAAAGATGAGACCTTTGAAATGTTCTTATCATATAAATCAGAATTAGAAATTAAACCAATTGAACAAGAAGATCAAAAGAGTAAGTTCTAATAGAGGTGACAAATATATTTAGCTTAATAATTTTTGTGAGAAGAAAAATGAATTATCCATGAGTTAGTCCTTCATACTCACCTGAATCGAATGGAATAGTTGAAAGAAAAAATAGGACTTAAAAAGAAATGATGAATTGTATGTTTGTTAGTTCATGTGCATGTGATAATCTTTGGGGGTGAAACTATTATATATCTTCTTGTTATTTACAAAATAAAGTTTCTTACGAGAAAATTAGAAAATCTCTCTTATGAATTGTGGAAATGTTATCCCCTAATTTGAAATAGAAAATACGAATTGCCTCCATGCTTTTAATATGCCAGCTTTCACTTTTAGATAATTTTGACATTTTTTTTGTTTTATCGACCTTTTGTTTTCATTATAACTACCGGTACATAGCTTATTATAGGTTTTTAATTAATTGTATATTTATTATAATATATACTACAGTTCATTGACATTATCCTTAAAAACATCTCACTCGATATAAATGTATTTCCAAAATTCAATGAGTTCTTTTAGTATAAAATTAAAAACTTAGCACATGAATAGAATATGAAGAAAGAACTTGAGTCCATCTCCGCATCCTAAAAGAAAAGGAGTTTTGTTGATATTATATGAGGGAAATTAAAGATCAATAGCAAATTGATGGCTTGTATATAACAAACTCGAATTCTTCACTATATTAAGAAGAGAACCAATTACAATTTTAGAATTGTGATTGCAACACTCAAACTACGGAAATACAATGAAAATGTTGAAATAACAAGTAATTAAAGATAGAGATAAAAATGGAGATGAGAAGCTTGGACTCTAGAAGAAGATGAGAGGACAAACATTTTCTTCAATATGCATGAACCCTTCTTTCTAACTCATTTTCTCTTTTAACCAAATGCTAATTGGGTCTTGATCCCAAATAAAACACGCAAATATTTTACTTGGCCCAATCTCAATATTCACCACTTCTAACTCATAGGCCCTTATAGAGGGATCCGGCTCCCCTCCATTACCCCTTCCCTCCATTTCGTCAAGTGCACGTCTAGATTAGAGACATGTGTCATATTTAAAGTTTAAAGGTCAAGATTATATCATATGAACAAATATCATAACCATAGTTAAGTCAACTAATTTATAAAACTACTCTCCAAATTTGGTAAGAATTACAATATATTCCATACAAAATTTGATATTTATTAATATCTTTAATTTCATCTTATATTTTTAATCTACAATTTAATATTTAAATACAAAATTATAATATGAAATTAATGATTATAACTCAAAAGTTTTTCAACTATTGATATTTTACTTAGAAAGTCACTCAACTATTGATATTTCACTTAAAAAGTCACCCAATCAATTTAAATATTATCTTTTCATCCAATTTTGTTGAAATCTAATTTTATTTTAAACTATTTTTATAAGAAATAAGAAGATATCTATTTTATTTATCTTACTAATCCACTCCAATTATTTAATTATATATATATTTTTAAAACGTACTGTAGCAATAGACAAAAAAAATCATTTTCTGTTCTAGCAATTGTTTAGTAGAATTAAATAAGCTGAAAAATGATCCAAAAAAAAGGAGAATATTGGAATTGATCGGAAGTAATTAAAAGAACGCAGAATATCAATCTTTTATCATTTAAAAATAATTGGTTTAAAACTAAAAATTTACAATTTAATATTTAAATACAAAAATATAATATGAAATTAATGATATTAATAAATATCAAATTTTGTATAGAATATATTGTAATCTTTACCAAATTTGGAGAGTAGTTTTCTAAAATTAGTTGACTTAACTATGATTATGATATTTGTTAATATAATATAATCTTGACCTTTAAACTTTAAATATGACACATGTCTCTAATCTAGAATTGCACTTGACGAAATGGAGAGAAGGGGTAATGGAGGGGAGCCGAATCCTAGAGGGATCCTCTCCATTACTCCTTCCCTCCATTTCGTCAAGTACACCCTTAGATAAGAGACACATGTCTTATTTATAGTTTAAAGGTCAATATTATATTATATTATATTAACAAATATCATAATCATAGTTAAGTCAACTAATTTTAGAAAACTACTCTCTAAATTTGGTAAAAATTACAATACATTCCATACAAAAATTGATATTTATTAATATATATCATTAATTTCATCTTATATTTTTATATTTAAATATTAACGTTTATGTTATTTAAGGTGAGAATCAACTAAATAATTTTATGTACTAGTAAACTTTATTCTTGAAATATTATACTACGTCGAGTAACAAAAAAACGTGAAGAATTATCAATGTTGAAAAAAAATAATAAAATAAAAGAACACGAAGCAAAAATAAAAAATAAAAAGACAAAAGGTTTTTAGAATTAAACGATGTCAAAATTATTCCAAGGAGAAAATATGGTTATTGTACGTTTGAAGGGAAAAACTATATGTTTTTTCGAATATTTTTTTATATATTTTTTTTTTTGTGAAATAAAAGAAAACATTGTTTTAAATGCAAATGTTTTGAAGATTATTATTAATCACATTAAATATAAACATTTCATGTTCTACAATTTTAATATTTAAATATAAATATAATGATATTAATAAATATTAGATTTAGTATGGATATATTGTAATTTTTACAAAATTTAGAGAGTAGTTTTCTAAAATTAGTTGACTTAACTATAATTATGATATTTGTCAATATAATATAATCTTGACCTTTAAACTTTAAATAAGACATGTGTCTCTTATCTAGAGGTGCACTTGACGAAATGGGTAATGGAGGGGAGCCGGATCCGCTTATCATGGGCGCACAGTTAATTATATTTTAATTTCTATCAGTTTCTCTAAATAGATATACATATATATACACATATTTTTTCCCGAAATTAGACCTTCCACCTTAATAATGAAAAATATTTCACTCAAAATATCATATTACAGAATGCGCATTTTCATGACAATTTATATTTGTGTGTTTATTCATGTATAACTAGATCTTATGGAGTAGAATTATTTATATTTAACTTAAATCAGGTGAAATGAGGGCGTTTGCTCAATAACTTTCTCGGTTTTTTTTTTACTTTCTCGGTTTCATTTTATTTCATCTCGATATTAAATATATATTTTTCTATTTTAGCAAATCAAATTTTTTTAAAACCATTTTATTTTTAATATTATTTTTATCATTAAATAACTATATAAAGAATTAATAGTTAAAGTTAGATTTTCAAAGTGAAGCTAGAGTGATAATTTTGTAAAAACAAAGCCATAATAAATATTTTCCCGTCCCAAAGAAGTGTCACGAAAAAAATATCTTCCCAAAATTAGTGTCACCTCAAGACAATTTTATATTTTTTCAACCGTAATCTTAATTAATGGTGTCCCTTTAGGTATTCAAAAAAAAATTGTATTATTTTCGACTATAACCTTGATAGAATGGTAGTGTTCAAATCTCAAGAAATATTAACTAGAAAAATATATATTTTAGTAAATTACATATTGTATTTATTGATGGACATAATTTTTGCTAAAGAAACCTTATTTTGGGAAGAAGAGATATATTTTGTTAATAGAAAAATGATGAGTCAACATGATCCAAATAAAATAAAATTGAGAAAATATTAATTAATTGATCTGGCATATCATTAAGAGATTAGCTCCTATCCACTGTGATCGTATAAATTACACTGGCAAATTTATTTTTAGACATACTTATTTTTCTTAATATATTCACATATTAGTAATATTTAAATTAAAATAACAAAAAGAGTATTATATGATAACTTAGACTCTAAATTAATTATAGAAGTTTGTTTAGAATTCTTGGTTACCAAAAATAAGAAGGATTCTTTCCCTTTCTTCTTCCTCGTTATTTCAACCTCGTTTTCCTTTGACACCATTAAAGCAATTTGAGACAATCGTCAATATAACTTTTTATTCTTTTTTTTCTAACATTGTAATTTTCTTGTCTATTGTTAGTGAATACTCCCTCCGTCCCATTTTATGTGGCACCATTTCCTTTTTGGTCAGTCCATAAAAGAATGTCACATTTCCTTATTTGGTAAGTATTTAAAGGTACAATTCTTTTTTTACCCTTGTTGGTCCCACTTAATCTTGAAAAGAGTACTCCAATACATTTATTAGGAGAGAGAAAAATGAATCTATTTTTTTGAAGGGCAATTTGGTAAACATTTCAAAGTATTTATCTATTTCTTAAACTCCGTGCCCGGTCAAATGTTGCCACATAAAATGGGACGAAGAGAGTAGTATTTAATCTCTATTATTAATGTTATATATATATATCGGAGGGTTAATGGCTAACAACCACAAGAAGATTTCACGTTGATTCTCTTTTAATTGCAAATTAAACAATGAAAACGTGGAAGATAATAAAATAGAATCGAATGGACCACGAAACAGCTAAAGTATAAAACTCATTATAATTATGAGCATACGTTCTCTTTCAATTGCTTTTTTTCTTTATTATTGTTATAATATAATTATAAGGGTGGGGTGATTTAATTATAAGGGTATGTGACAAAAGGGAGTTGTTAGCGTTTGTGTTCAATTTAATAATCTACTTGTCCCAACAATATAAATGCTACGTTAAAAATCATCTAAAATCCAATTGAGAACATGAGAGTGTTGAATTTTATTTATTATGTTCTTTCTCAAGTGCAATCAATAAAATAGAAGAACTAAAAAATCAAGGATATAAAGTAAGTATTATATGAAGAATATCATACACTATTATTTTTAAAAAGATCATTTTATACGAAGAGAAGTGAACGTGAGGAATGGCTTGGAGAATTCAAACCTTATACCTAAATAGAGGAAGATGAGAACTCACCAATTAGTGAGATGTTATAATCCTCAATAGCTTATTATTTTTGAAGAGAAATATTGAGAACACCTCTAAATTTAGCGAGAATCATTAATTTCATTCTCAAATTATTGACAACCTTAAAAACACTCATTTACTTGATTAACTGAACTTAAATACACCCCAATCTTACAACATGAGTGAAATACACCTTTAAATTCTCGTCAAGTTTGGGGAGGGGGGTTCAACACTTCTATCGACTTTTTATTAAGAGTTTCATATTCCTATAAGAATTTGAGACAATACTTGAGACCACTTGCCATGTTATGTTGCTTATCGGGGGTGTATCTAAGTTAATTAGTAAAGTAGAAAAGTGTTTTTAAGGCTCTCAATAATTTAGGGACAAAACTAATCATTTGAGCCAAATTCAAGAATATTTCTAATACTTCTCTCTTATTTTTAAGGATATACAATTTTAACCGTCTTTCTCCAAATTTATCTTAATCATACACATACATCTTTGTTGTGATTTGAGATGTTATGTTAACCATTCTTATACTTATTTGTTTGTAACAAAACTATAATTTTAGAGGATATTATTCTTTGACATGCCAGAATTACTCTTTTATTTATTTATTATATGCCATTTAGCTGGCGCATTAACAATGTTGATATCCTTGTTATGATCTTCATGATCATCATTCTCGGGTGTACATGATCGGGTTGATTCGATTTTTTCAAATATCAAACCCAACCATTTGTGTCGGATTTTTAAATCTATAAACCAAACCAAATCAATAAAACTCGGGGTTTTCAACCTCGTGTTTTTTCGGGTCTTTTCGGGTTTTTCGGATTTTCGGGTTTTTCCAGTAAAGTATTCATACAAACATATAATTTACTTGTACTTCAAATATTTCTTTAGTCCTACCAAAATACAACTATCTAAGGTGTTTCTTAATAAAATAACACAAAATATGATATGAGTAATGACACTAAAATATCCAACAAAAAAATAATAATAATGAAATCACGTAAAACAAATATTGCAAATTAACAAGTCATAATGAAAATGATCATAATTTAAAAGTACTAAATCATGCTAAAATAAGTTTAATAAGTATT
>JAJOOO010016194.1:0-12438 GCA_029582685.1 Solanum piurae
ATTTTCGTGTGCTATAGTCCATGGATTTTTTGGTGATTCAGAATTTGACCTTATTTTTGCAAAAATTATACCTGGACGTCCGTTAAGACCTTACCTATGGATCCAGTTGTCCCTCACGGCCAAAATGGCCCATTTTCAAGGTCAATTCATCCACAGAGCAGGTAAACCCCCCCCCCCCATTTTACCAATTTTTGTGTGCTATAGTTCATCATCTTTTTTGGTGATCCGGAATTCTAACCTTACTTTTGCCTAAATTTTACGTGGACGTCCGTTTAGACCTTATCTATGGAGCCAGATGGCCCTCACAAACAAAACATCCCATTTTCAAGGTCAAACGATCACCTAAGATGGTAAACCCCCCATTTTGCCAATTTTCGTGTGCTATAGTCCATGGATTTTTTGGTGATCCAGAAAATTCGACCTTATTTTTTCAAAAATTATACCAGGACGTCCGTTAAGACCTTACCTATGGATCCAGTTGTCCATCACGGCCAAAATGGCCCATTTTCAAGGTCAAACGATCCACAGAGCAGGTAAACCCCCCATTTTGCCAATTTTTGTGTGCTATAGTTCATCATCTTTTTTGGTGATCCAGAATTCCAACCTTATTTTTACCTAAATTTTACGTGGACGTCCGTTAAGACCTTATCTATGGAGCCAGATGGCCCTCAGGAATAAAACATCCCATTTTCAAGGTCAAACGATCACCTGAGCAAGTAAGCCCCCATTTTGCCAATTTTCGTGTGTTATAGTCCATCGATTTTTTGGTGATCCGGAATTCCGACCTCATTCTTGCCAAAATTATAGATGGACGTCCGTTAAGACATTACCTATGGAGCCAGTTCTCCCTCACAGCCAAAACGGCCCATTTTCAAGTCAAACGATCCACAGAACAGGTAAACACCCCATTTTGCCAATTTTCGTGTGCTATGGTTCACCATCTTTGTTGGTGATCCGGAATTCCGACCTCATTTTTGCCTAAATTTTACGTGGACGTCCGTTTAGACCTTATTTATAGAGCCAGATGGCCCTCACAAACAAAACATCCCATTTTCAAGGTCAAACGATCACCTGAGGAGGTAAACCCCCCATTTTGCCAATTTTCGTGTTTTATAGTCCATGGATTTTTTGGTGATCCGAAATTACGACCTCATTTTTGCTTAAATTTTACCTGGACGTCCGTTAAGACGTTACCTATGGAGCCAGTTGTCCCTCACGGCCAAAACGGCCCATTTAAAGGTCAAACGATCCACAGAGTAGGTAAACCCCCCTTTTTTACCGATTTTCATGTGCTATATTTCACCATCTTTTTTGGTGATACAAAATTCCGACCTCATTTTTGCCTAAATTTTACGTGGACGTCCGTTAAGACCTTACCTATGGAGCCAGTTGGCCCTCACGACTAAAACAACCCATTTTAAAGGTCAAAAGATCAACGGAGCTGGTAAACCCCCAATTTTGCCAATTTTCGTGTGCTATTGTCCATGGAATTTTTGGTGATCCGGAATTCCGACCTCATTTTTGCCAAAATTTTACTTTGACGTCCGTTAAGACCTTTCCTATGGAGCTAGTTTTCCCTCACGTCCAAAATGGCCCATTTTCAAGGTCAAACGATCCACAGAGCAAGTAAACCCCCCTCTTTCACCGATTTTCATGTGTTATAGTTCACCATCTTATTTGGTGATCCGAAATTCCGACATCATTTTTGCCTAAATTTTACGTGAACGTCCGTTAAGACCTTACCTATGGAGCCAGTTGGCCCTCACGACTAAAACAACCCAATTTCAAGGTCAAAAGATCAATAGAGCAGGTAAAGCCCCCATTTTGCCAATTTTCGTGTGCTATTGTCCATGGATTTTTTGGTGATCCGAAATTCCGACCTTATTTTCGCCTAAATTTTAGGTGGACGTGCGTTAAGACCTTATCTATGGAGCATGTTGGCCCTTACGACAAAAACAACCCATTTTCAAGGTCAAAAGATCAACGGAGCAGGTAAATCCCCTATTTTGCCAATTTTCGTATGCTATTGTCCATGGATATTTTGGTGATCCGGAATTCCAACCTCATTTTTGCAAATATTTTACATGGATGTCCGTTAAGACCTTACCTATGGAGTCAGTTGGACCTCACGAACAAAATGGCCCATTTTCAAGGTCGAACAATCACTTGAGCAGGTAAACCCCCCATTTTGCAAATTTTCGTGTGCTATAGTCCATGGATTTTTTGGTGATCCGGAATTCCAACCTCATTTATCCCAAAATTATACCTGGACGTCCGTTAAGACTTTACCTATGGAGTCAGGTGTCTCTCACGGCTAAAACGGCCCATTTTCAAGGTCAAACGATCCACAGAGCCGGTAAACCCCCCTCTTTTACCGATTTTCATGTACTATAGTTCACCATCTTTTTTGGTGATTCAGAATTCCTACCTCATTTTTGCCTAAATTTTACGTGGACGTCCGTTAAGACCTTATCTATGGATACGGTTGGCCCTCACGACTAAAACAACCCATTTGCAAGGTCAAAAGATCATCGAAGCAGGTAAATCCCCCATTTTGTTAATTTTCGTGCGCTATTGTCTATGGCTTTTTTGGTGATCCAGAATTCCGACCTCATTTATGCCAAAATTTTATCGGAACGTCCGTTAAGACCTTACCTACGGAGACAGATGGCCCTGACGACCAAAACGGCCCATTTTCAAGGTCAAACGATCCCAGAGTAGGTAAACCCCCCATTTTGCCGATTTTCGTGTGCTATAGTCCATGGATTTTTTGGTGATCCGAAATACCGACGTCATTTTTGCCTATGTTTTACCTGGATGTCCGTTAAGACCTTACCAATGGAGCCAGTTGGCCCTCAAGATTAAAACAACCCATTTTCAAGGTCAAAACATCAACAAAGCAGGTAAATCCCCCATTTTGCCAATTTTCGTGTGCTATTGTCCATGGCTTTTTTTGTGATCCAGAATTCCGAACTTATTTTTGCAAATAATTTACATGGATGTCCGTTAAGACCTTACCTATGGAGCCAGTTAGACCTCACGAACAAAACGGCCCATTTTCAAGGTCAAACGATCACCTGAGCAGGTAAACCCTCAATTTTGCCAATTTTCGTGTGCTATAGTCCATGGATTTTTTGGTGATCTGGAATTCCGACATCATTTTTAACAAAATTATACCTAGACGTCCGTTAAGACCTTACATATGGATCCAGTTGTCCCTCACGGCCAAAACGGCCCATTTTCAAGGTCAAACGATCCACAGAGCGCGTAAACCCCCTTCTTTTACCGATTTTCATGTGCTATAGTTCACCATCTTTTTTGGTGATCCAGAATTCCGACCTCACTTTTGCCTAAATTTTACGTGGACGTCCGTAAAGACCTTACCTATGGAGTCAGTTGTCCCTCACGGCCAAAACGGCCCATTTTCAAGGTCAAACGATCCACAGAGCAGGTAAATCCCCCATTTTGCTAATTTTCGTGTGCTATTGTCCATGGATTTTTTGGTTATCCATAATTCCGCCCTCATTTTTGCAAATATTTTACATGGATGTACGATAAGACCTTATCTGTGGAGCCAGTTAGCCCTCACGAACAAAACGGCCCATTTTCAAGGTCAAACGATCACCTTAGCAGGTATACCCCTCCATTTTGCCAATTTTGGTGTGCTTATAGTCCATAGATTTTTGGTGATCCGGAATTCCGACCTCATTTTTGCCAAAATTATACATGGACGTTCGTTAAGACCTTACCTATGGAGCCAGTTGTCCCTCATGGCCAAAATAGCCCATTTTCAAGGTCAAACGATCCACAGAGCAAGTAAACCCCCCTCTTTTACCGATTTTCATGTGCTATAGTTCACCATCTTTTTTGGTGATCCGGAATTCCGACCTCATTTTTGCCTAAATTTTACGTGTACGTCCGTTAAGACCTTACCTATGGAGCCAGTTGGCCGTCACGACTAAAACAACCCATTTTCAAGGTCAAAAGATCAACGGAGAAGTAAATCCCCCATTTTGCCAATTTTCGTGTGCTATTTTCATGGCTTTTTTGGTGATCCGGAATTCCGACCTCATTTATGCCAAAATTTTATCGGGACGTCCGTTAAGACCTTACCTATGGAGCCAGATGGCCCTGACGGCCAACGCGGCCCATTTTCAAGGTCAAACGATCCACTGAATAGGTAAACCCCCCATTTTGCTGATTTTCGTGTGATATAGTCCATGGATTTTTTTGGGATCCGGAATTCCGACCTCATTGTTGCTTAAATTTTACATGGACGTCCGTTAAGACCTTACCTATGGAGCCAGTTGGCCCTCACGGCTAAAACGGTCCATTTTCAAAGTCAAACGATCCACAGAGCAGGTAAACCCCCATCTTTTACCGATTTTCATGTGCTATAGTTCACCATCGTTTTTGGTGATCCAGAATTCCGACCTCATTTTGGCCTAAAGTTTACGTGGACGTCCGTTAAGAACTTACCTATGGAGCTAGTTGGCCCTCACGACTAAAACAACCCATTTTCAAGGTCAAAAGATCAACGGAGCAGGTAAATCCCCCATTTTGCCAATTTTTGTGTGCTATTATCCATTGATTTTTTGGTGATCCGGAATTCCGACCTCATTTTTGCAAATATTTTACATGGATGTCCGTTAAGACCTCATCTATGGAGAATGTTGGCCCTAACGAACAAAACGTCCCATTTTCAAGGTCAAACGATCACCTGAGCAGGTAAACCCCCTATTTTGCCAATTTTCGTGTGCTATAGTTTATGGATTTTTTGGTGATCCAGAATTCCGACCTCATTTTTGCCTAAATTTTACGTGGACGTTCATTAAGACCTTACCTATGTATCCAGTTGGCCCTCACGACTATTACAACCCATTTTCAAGGTCAAAAGATCAACGGAGCAGGTAAATCTCCCATTTTGCCAATTTTCGTGTGCTATTGTCCATGCATTTTTTGGTGATCTGGAATTCCGACCTCATTTTTGCAAATATTTTACATGGAGGTCCGTTAAGACCTTATCTACGGAGCCATTTGGCCCTCACGAACAAAACGGCCCATTTTCAAGGTCAAACGATCACCTGAGTAGGTAAACCCCTCCATTTTGCCAATTTTTGTGTGCATAGTCCATGGATGTTTTGGTGATCCGGAATTCTGACCTCAATTTTGCCAAAATTATACCTAGACGTCCGTTAAGACCTTACCTATAGAGCAAGTTGTCCCTCACGGCCAAAACGGCCCATTTTCAAGGTCAAACGATCCACATAGCAGGTAAACCCCTATCTTTTACCGATTTTCATGTGCTACAGTTCACCATCTTTTTTGGTGATCCAGAATTCCGACCTCCTTTTTGCCTAAATTTTATGTGGACGTCCGTTAAGACCTTACCTATGGATCCAGTTGGCACTCACGACTAAAACAACCCATTTTCAAGGTCAAAAGATCAATGGAGCAGGTAAATCCGCCATTTTGCCAATTTTCGTGTGCTATTGTCCATGGCTTTTTTGGTGATCCAGAATTCCGACCTCATTTATGCCAAAATTTTATCGGGACGTCCGTTAAGACCTTACCTATGGATCCAGATGACCCTGACGGCTAAAACGGCCCATTTTCAAGGTCAAACGATCCCCAGTGTAGCTAAACCCCCCATTTTGCCGATTTTCGTGTGCTATAGTCCATGGATTTTTTGGTGATCCAGAATTCCGACCTCATTTTTGCCCAAATTTTACCTGGACGACCGTTAAGACCTTACCTATGGAGCCAGTTGTCCTTCACGGCCAAAATGGCCTATTTTCAAGGTCAAACAATCCACAGAGCAGGTAAACCCCCATCTTTTACCAATTTTCATGTGCTATAGTTCACCATCTTTTTTGGTGATCCGGAATTCCGACCTCATTTTTGCCTAAATTTTACGTGGACATCCTTTAAGACCTTACCTATGGAACCAGTTGGCCCTCACGACTAAAACAATCCATTTTCAAGGTCAAAAGATCAACGGAGCAGGTAAAACCCCCATTTTGCCAATATTTGTGTGCTATTGTCCATGGCTTTTTTGGTGATCCAGAATTCCGACCTCATTTATGCCAAAATTTTATCGGGACGTCCGTTAAAATCGTACCTATGGAGCCAGATGGCCCTGACGGCTAAAACGGCCCATTTTAAAGGTCAAACGATCCCCAATGTAGGTAAACCCCCCATTTTGCCGATTTTCGTGTGCCATAGTCCATGGATATTTTGGTGATCCGAAATTCCGATCTCATTTTTCCTAAATTTTACCTGGACGTCCGTTAAGACCTTACTTATGGAGCCAGTTGTCCTTCACGGCCAAAACGGCCCATTTTCAAGGTCAAACGATCCACAGAGCAGGTAAACCCCCATCTTTTACCGATTTTCATGTGCTATAGTTCACCATCTTTTTTGGTGATCCAGAATTCCGACCTCATTTTTGCCTAAATTTTACGTGGACGTCCGTTAAGACCTTACCTATGGATCCAGTTGGCCCTCACGACTAAAACAACCTACTTTCAAGGTCAAAAGATCAACGGAGCAGGTAAATCCCCTATTTTGCCAATTTTCGTGTGCTATTGTCCATGGCTTTTTTGGTGATCCAGAATTCCGACCTCATTTATGCCAAAATTTTATCGGGACGTCCGTTAAGACCTTACTTATGGATCCAGATGGCCCTGACGGCTAAAACGGCCCATTTTCAAGGTCAAACGATCCCCAGTGTAGGTAAACCCCCCATTTTGCCGATTTTCGTGTGCTATAGTAAATGGATTTTTTGGTGATCCAGAATTCCGACCTCATTTTTGCCTAAATTTTACCTGGACGACCGTTAAGACCTTACCTATGGAGCCAGTTGTCCTTCACAGCCAAAATGGCCCATTTTCAAGGTCAAACGATCCACAGAGCAGGTAAACCCCCATCTTTTACCGATTTTCATGTGCTATAGTTCACCGTCTTTTTTGGTGATCTGGAATTCCGACCTCATTTTTGCCTTAATTTTACGTGGACGTCCGTTAAGACCTTACCTATGGATCCAGTTGGCCCTCACGACTAAAACAACCTACTTTCAAGGTCAAAAGATCAACGGAGCAGGTAAATCCCCTATTTTGCCAATTTTCGTGTGCTATTGTCCATGGCTTGTTTGGTGATCCAGAATTCCGACCTCATTTATGCCAAAATTTTATCGGGACGTCCGTTAAGACCTTACATATGGATCCAGATGGCCCTGACGGCTAAAACGGCCCATTTTTAAGGTCAAACGATCCCCAGTGTAGGTAAACCCCCCATTTTGCCGATTTTCGTGTGCTATAGTAAATGGATTTTTTGGTGATCCAGAATTCCGACCTCATTTTTGCCTAAATTTTACCTGGACGACCGTTAAGACCTTACCTATGGAGCCAGTTGTCCTTCACAGCCAAAATGGCCCATTTTCAAGGTCAAACGATCCACAGAGCAGGTAAACCCCCATCTTTTACCAATTTTCATGTGCTATAGTTCACCGTCTTTTTTGGTGATCTGGAATTCCGACCTCATTTTTGCCTTAATTTTACGTGGACATCTGTTAATAACTTACCTATTGAGCAGTTGGTCCCCACTGCCAAAACGGCCCATTTTCAAGGTCAAACAATTCTCGGAATAGGTAAACCCCCCATTTTGTTGATTTTCGTGTGCTATAGTCCACAGAATTTTTTGGTGACCCAGAATTCCGACGTCATTTTTTCCAAAAATTTACATGGACCTCCGTTAAGACCTTAGCTATGGAGCCAGTTGGTCACCACGGCCAAAACGGTCTATTTTCAATGTCAAACAATCCCCAAAGCAGGTAAACCTTCCATTTTGCCGATTTTCGTGTTCTATAATAGTCCCCGGGAATTTTTGGTGACTCTGAATTTCGACGTCATTTTTGCCAAAAATTTACATGGACTTCCGTTAAGACCTTAGCTATGGAGTTAGTTGGTTACCACGGCCAAAAGGGCCCATTTTCAAGGTCAAACGGTCCCCGGAGCAAGTAAATCCCCCATTTTGCCATTTTTTGTGTGCTATATTATATGGGATTTTATGGTGACCCAGAATTCCGACGTCATTTTTTCCTAAAATTTACATGGACCTCCGTTAAGACCTTAGCTATGGATCCACTTGATCACCACGGTCAAAACGGCCCATTTACAAGGTCAAACGAGCCTCGGAGCTGGTAAACTCCCCATTTTGCCTATTTTCGTGTGATATAGTCACGATATTTTATGGTGACCTGTAATTCCGACGTCATTTTTGCCGAAAATTTACATGGACCTTCGTTAAGACCTTAGTTATGTAGCCAGTTGGTCACCACAGCCAAAATGTCCCATTTTCAAGGTCAAACGATCCCCGGAGTAGGTAAACCCCCGATTTTGCTGATTTTTGTGTGCTATAGTCCATGAGATTTTATGGTGACCCAAAATTCCGATGTTATTTTTGCCAAAAAATTACATGGACCTCCGTTAAGACCTTAGATATGGAGCGGTTGGTCACCACGGACAAAACGGGCCATTTTCAAGGTAAACGATCCCTAGACTAGGTAAATCCCTATTTTGTCAATTTTCGTGTGCTATAGTCCACAGGATTTTTTTGTGACACGGAGTTCTGATGTCATTTGTGCCCAACATTTACATGTAGCTCCGTTAAGACCTTACCTGTGGAGCCAATTGGTCACCACGGCCAAAACGGCCCAATTTCAAGGTCAAACGATCCCCGGAACAGGTAAACCCCTTATTTTGCCTATTTTTGTGTGCTATAATAGTCCACGTGATTTTATGGTGACTCCGAATTCCAACGTCATTTTTGCCAAAAATTTACACGGACCTTCGATAAGACCTTAGCTATGGAGCCAGTTGGTCACCATGGCCAAAACAACCCATTTTCAAGGTCAAACAATCCCCGGAGCAGGTAAACCCCCTATTTTGCTGATTTTTGTGTGCTATAAGTCCACGGAATTTTATGGTGACCCAGAATTCCGAAGTCATTTTTACCAAAAATTTACGTGGACCTTCGTTAAGACCTTAGCTATGGAGCCAGTTTTTCACCACGACCAAAACGGCCCATTTTCAAGATCAAACGAACCCCGGAGCAGGTAAACCCCTCATTTTTCCGGTTTTTGTGTGTTATAGTCCACGAGATTTTATGGTGACCCAGAATTAAAATGTCATTTTTGCCAAAAATTTACATGGACTTCCGTTAAGACCTTAGCTATGGAGCCAGTTGGTCACCACGACCAAAACGGCCCATTTTTAATGTCAAACGAGCCACGGAGCAGGTAATCCCCCCATTTTTCCAATTTTCGTGTATTATAGTCCATGAGATTTTTTGGTGATCCATAAATCCGGCGTCATTTTTTCCAAAATTTACATGAACCTCCGTTAAGACCTTAGCTATGCAGCCAATTGGTCACCACGGCCAAAACGGCCCATTTACCAGGTCAAACGAGCCCTGCAGTAGGAATATCCCCTATTTTGTTGATTTTCATATGTTATAGTCCACGGGATTTTATGGTGACCCAGAATTCCAATGTCATTTTTGTCTAAAATTTACATGGACCTCCGTTAAGACTTTATCTATGGAGTCAGTTGGTCACCACGGCCAAAATAACCCATTTTCAAGGTCAAACGAGAGCAGGTAAACCCCTCATTTTGCCGATTTTCTTGTGCTATAGTCCACAAGATTTTATAGTGACCCGAAATTCAAACGTCATTTTTGCCAAAAATTTTACATGGACCTTCGTTAAGACCTTAGCTATGGAGCCAGTTGTCACACCCCAACCCTAGGTTAGGCGGACAAGTTCCATATGAACACATGTTTTACAAGTGACCTATGATGAGAAATTAAACTACTATGCAAATGGATTTACCAATGAGAAGTTTCGTATACAATACATGTCGACTAGCTGAACCGATATATGTGACAAGTGAAACTATGAATACAGATGATAGCTTTACAATGTCTACAAAACCTCTACTGGAATCCATGGTTGTGCACAGGCCACGGCCTATGTTGCCTGACCGATGCGCATGACATGACCTATGTCGCCTGGCTAATGCGCGCAGGCCACGATCGATGCGCACATGCCACGGCCTATGTCACATGGTCGATGCGCGTAGGTCATGGCCCATGACGTCTGGCCGATGCGCACAAGCCACGGTCAATGTCGCCCAGTCGATGTGCACAGGCCACGTCTGATGCGTGCAGGCCTTTGTTGATGATGCCTGTCGTTGGCAGACGTCGGTCGGTCGATGCGCAAAGGCCACGTTCGATGCGTGTAGGCCTTCGTTGATATTGTCTGCCATCGGCGGACTGGCTCGTCACCGTTCTACATCTGACCGGGGCGCATCGTCGGCCTCCATCTTCTTCCCTCCCGACAATTTCAAGCACTATTTGACTCTCTTTTCAAAGTCCTTTTCATCTTTCCCTCGTGGTACTTGTTCGCTATCGGTCTCTCGCCCGTATTTAGCCTTGGACAGAATTCACCGCCCAATTTAGGCTGCATTCCCAACAACCCAACTCGTAGACAGCGCCTCGTGGTGCTCCCTTCCAAGGGACTTGGGCCCGGTCCGCCGCTGAGGACGCTTCTCCATACAACAATTTGGACTACGGAGCTGCTCGATTATAAGGTTGGGTTGTTCCCGGTTCGCTCGCTGTTATTAAGGGAATCCTTATAAGTTTCTTTTCCTCCGTTTATTGATATGCTTAAACTCAACTGGTAATCTCGCCTGACATGGGGTCGCAGTCGGAGTGCCATTCTTAATCGGCGCAGTTAGGGTTTGGGAGTCCGGACGCACGATGGGTTGTAGTCGCGACAACAAGAGAGAGTTGAGTTTCAACCACCACTTGTCGCGACGTCCATCGACGTGGACTCACATTTATGCCAGCGGCGCGCTCAGAGTGCACGGGAGCCATCTTTCGCCCCGTGCGATGCCTTGCGGTGTGCGGGGGGTGACGCAATGTGTGACGCCCAGGCAGACGTGCCCTCGACCTGGTGGCTTCGAGTGCAACTTGCGGTCAAAGACTCGATGGTTCATAGGATTCTGCAATTCACACCAAATATCGCATTTCGCTATATTTTTAATCGATGCGAGAGTTGAGATATTCATTGTCTAGAGTCGTTTGTGTTTAAATAGCAGCACACGTCCCCCCGCACACTCCGCGAATGGGGCGCGAGGAGAGGGCTGTCAAATTTAGTATTCCTTGGCGCTTTCCACGCCGGGTTCGTTGGTCGCCCGACGAGCGTGCGGGCGCGCACGTCGGGGATAGAAGGGAGGTGCACGGCGAGCGCGCGTCTCCCCCAAGTGTTTAAAATGTGTTCGCGGTCGTTCTTCTTTGCATGTTTTGACAATGATCTTTCCGCAGGTTCACCTACAGAAACCTTGTTACGACTTCTCCTTCCTCTAAATGATAAGGTTCAATGGACTTCTCGCGACATTACAGGCAGCGAACCACCCACGTCGTCGCAATTCGAACATTTCACCGGATCATTCAATCGGTAGGAGTGACGGGAGGTGTGAACTAGGAATTCCTCGTTGAAGACCAACAGTGTCGAGCCAATGTTGCCTGGCAGATTGGGGTATTAAAATGGACTTCACTTATGTATTAAAATGGTATTTCCAACTCCAAATCCATTTTGTTTAATCAAATCTTTTTCACATACCTATTTAAGGAACAAAAATCCTTATGCAAAATTGGGGAAATTTAAAATTTTCGGGATAAAAGTTGTTTATCAGAAAATTAATTATCTAGCATTAAAATTGACATTCATATATGCATTATCAAAGTATTTTGAACTCAAAAATCAATTTTCTTTTATCAGATTCTTAGCCATAAAAAATTACAATTTTCTTCAAAATTGGGGAAAATTCAAAATTGAATGGGTTAAAAGACGTTTTTCAAAAAATCAGCTCGGTCAAATTGCCTTACGGCAGTTTGGTCGCATAGATCTCGAAAAAATTACCCAAATTCAAAAAAAAAATCGCCTGAAAAGGACATCAGAGGCCAAAGTTATGACCGTTTGAAGTTTCAGCAATTTACAACTACATTTTCAAGCTTCAATCTCTAATTTGGTGAAACTATAAACGATCGTACCTTTTGCCTCGGATATCCGTTTGACGCAACTTTTTTTTTATCATGCTTATTTTTCGAGATCTATTCGGTCTACTCCTTAATTTGTTTTGCTCTTTTATCTTATTATATTTTTATTTATATAGAATAATAGTCACACAAGGTATTTAAGTAATTTTTTGTTCTAATATTATATATAGTGTTGACACTCAATTTTGATCCTCCACTATTTAATTAATTTTCAAGCTTCCTCAATTTCAAATTTCGAAAATCTAAAATACTTTAAATTATTTTTAAGGCACCTTTTGTCAATTTTCATATAGATTATATCGCTTTATACTTAATATA
>JAJOOO010016195.1:0-10460 GCA_029582685.1 Solanum piurae
GTCCAAATGGTCCGGACCATTTATAGTGACACGAGTATTCAGAAATGGTGCCATAGAAGTTGAAGGTCATGAAGGACCTGCATTTAAGGTGAATAGGTAGCGCTTGAAATTATGTTTTGGAGAATGTCAGGATATTTCCTTGATTGAAGTGGTGTACCTGGAAGATGCTTGAAAGCACTCCCACGTCGTGCCATGACATTAAATAAGGCTTTTCTTGGGAGGCAACCCAAGTGTTGAGTTTTAAATAATGTGTGCTGATTTTGCAGGAGCGAGATCATAAGTGAGACAAAGGTATTCTTGGCGAATTGCAAAACTAGTTCGGCAAACACGATTTGGTTCGCCTTATGGAACTCGAAACGAGGGTGAGACTCTGGAATATTCGGCGGGACACCATCACCAGTCGATGTATCGCCAATTTGTTCGGCGATTATTTATATCCTCACAGACCTGTTGTCTCTGAGAGAGTAATCCATTGGCACTAAGGGTGATCTGAAGAACATTCAGCGCATCGCCAAAACATTTGGTGACCATTTCACTCCATAGCCAACAGAGCATTTAGTGAAGATTCCTCATCACCCTGCTCTGCTTGCTTACACACTAGATTGTTTTTATATATTTTAGTCTATATGTGTTGTTTTGTTTTATTTGCGTAAATGCTCGCTATCTACCCACATTGAAGGAAAGAGATGAGGATAACGGGACATCATATTGGTTTCGGACTCCCAAGTAGCACCCTCAACTAACTAACTCATCCATAGAACTTTCACGGAAGCAACCTCTTTGTTCCTCAACTTCTTAACTTTCCATTCTAAAATCTCAATCGGAACCTCCTGATAAGAGAGATTCTCCTTAACTCCCAAACCTTCTTTAGGAACTAGATATGTCATATCCCCAACACATTTCTTAAACAATGAGACATGGAAAACTAGATGAACCAATGACAACTCATTGGGCAATTCAAGCTCATAGGCGACCTTACCAATCCACCTTAAAATTTGATATGAGCCCACATAATAGGGACTAAGCTTCTCTTTCTTACTAAATCTCATTACACCATTTATGAGTGAAATTTTCAAGTAGACCCAATCATTTACCTCAAACTCAAGATAACTTCTTCCAATAACAGCATAGGGCTTTTGCCGACTTTGAGCCGTTTTCAACCCTTACCTAATAACCCAAACTTTTTCCATAGCCTCATGTAACAACTCATGACCTATCCAGGACATTTCACCCACCTCAAACCAACCTATATGAGATCTACACCCCGACCATATAAAGCCTCAAATTTTCACGGCCCAAGGGTACACCGTAGATGTAACATGGCGAATAGGACCCCGAGAGACCCCATAACAGCCACTTAGCATTCATAACATAAGAAATAGAACATAATAGATAAAAACAACATTTCAAGTCCAATTTTTTTATAAAATCAAAGGGGAAGTCTAAAACACTTGTCTCATTAGCCATCTAGTACAATCAAATGAAATTGAGCCTAGCCCATATATCATGTCCAAAAGTTAATATAACAAAGAAACTAAAACAATGAAAATCCATCCTTGAAGCATGAGGACTCACCAAGTTCGGAAATCTCGCAATCAACCACTAGGAATAAAACTGAGGACGTGACTGTCGGACCCTACATTTGGGAAAATGTAGGCAAGATTATGCGTTAGTACAAAATAATGTACGAAGTATGATAGCCATGCATAAAACATTTAAATCATGCTAAAATGGGACATTTCATGACATGCAATTGACAAAGCTAAAACATGATATTAGAAGGTTAGAAAATATGAGTCATAAAACATGTTCAATGCACTAACATCTCTAAAACCTTTTAACACTTATGAGATACTTCTTGAAGTAACCTTAGTTTGTTATTATTGTGGGAAGTAGCCTTAACCGACATAGAGACCATGTGAGCTATAACATGATCTTCAGATGTCCCTCACACCGAAAAGGGTTGTCCTACTTGAAAAAGTAAGGACCACGAACATCTAGCTTAGGTGGATCCACCAGCTAATGTCTATCTAGACAATCATCCTGTGGGGGCACATAGGTAAGGGATAAGAATATTGCTACTAGAAACCCGACCTTTACTAATGGGAGAGCCTCCATCTCAATATCCCCTCGGTGCAAAGTATAAATCCCACATAATAGTCATTTCTTACTTGTTCTTATTATCCATGGAAGGACACGTCATCTTGCCAATCCAAGCTAATTCCTAAGTAAATCCATGGAAAGGTATCATTCAATAACCAATCCAAGCTAGGTTTCAATAGGATAACTCTTTATCTTGATTCAATTAGATGAGAAGACTATTCAACCTTAGAATACTTACTATGTGAGAAAATCTTTCACAATCATGCTTTCATGTGTTTATGAGAAAAACCTTCCAACAACACAACAACAACATCATCATTGATACTTCACTCTCAAAGCATCCTTAAAACATTTACATAGATTTCATAAGAACATGCAAAATTCCATAATTTACCTTTCAAGTTTCACAACCCACTTTCAACCATCAACATTTAGAAAACATGGGTTAGATATGAATTTCATCATAAATTCATGTAATTCTACCAATACATGCTTGGTTTCATAAGACTCTTCTTTCATAATCAAAATTCGATATCATATGATCATAACTTGAAAAATATGGGGATTACATGGGTTCATAGGGGAATCATCATAAAATTATAGTATTTCATCAATTCATGCATAAGAGGTCATAATTCAATCAGTCAAATCAATGATCAAGAGAACCCATGGCAATTGAAGAAAACCCTAACTCAATTGAGAATTTCTAACTTTGAAAATAGGAGAATTGGGGAACTCCATGAATGGAAGGAATCCATAGATGAAAACTATCATACATCAATGCCAATTGCTTAACTTCAATGGAGGATTAGGAGACTTGACTTGCAACCCCTAACTTCGACCCTTCATCTTCAGGCTTTCCAGAGAGAGAAATATTTTAGGAGGAAGACTTGTTCTTGTTTTAGAAATTGAGAGTATAATTTTCAATTGGCAATATTTGGGGTTTAAAACGTTTATATAGGGGTCTTAGTGAATGGTAAAACGACGTAGTATAGGGATAAAATAATCAGGAAAGTACCAAACTACCCTTGAACTAATTGTCAACCTGCCGACCACGACCCTCAATCGACGTACCGTGGACTTACCTATGGTCTGTCCCGCACGACCATCGACTGTGGTTAGAAACTGGAACTTGGGGGTCTGGACCACGGGCCCTCAACCACGGACCATGGTCCCACCAACAGACGGTTGGTTCAGCTGTGGTTTTGGACCTCTAAGTCAAGATTGGGGGTGACCAACCACGGACCACACCTGCGGTCTGTGGTATAATCCACGCGTCATGGGTGGTCTTCGTGCGTTGGCACCTGCAACTTCTGAAAATAATTATCTTACCCCTTCTTGAATCCATGGTGTTACATTATCTACCCCCCCGAGATCATTCGTCCTCGAATGAGATTCTAGACGTCACTTAGAGCAAAAAGGACTCTAAACTAGCAACCCATCATTCATGCAACCTCATCAAAATTCACACAACCAAGGAAGAATATCGACTCTAAGCTAGAACATACTTAAAACATTATAAGAAAGATACGAACTAGCAGCCCAACATGAATGCAAATCTCATAATGCACATATCCGAGGAGGAAAATATAGACTCAAAGTTAAAGCATGCTCTCATCATTATATCACAAAGTCTATATGCAACTCATACTCAAATGCATATATCCGAGGAGGAAACATTAACTCCAAGCTAAACATGTTCAACATATCATCTCATGAAGTCTACAGGAAACTTGTACTCAACGCACATCAACATGAGGAAAATCAATCACGTAAACTCATTTTCTTTCAAAACCTAAGTTTCTCATGAACATGCATAAATAAGAAAATCATGGAACCATTTAAGACACACGACTCCAAAACAAGGAACAAACTATGAAAAACTCATTACCTCAAGCTAGAGTAGGAGTAGAAGGAAAGAGATGAGGTATCGGGACATCATATCGGCTTCGGCTTCCCAAGTAGCACCCTCAACTAGTTGATTCCTCTACAACACTTTCACGGAAGCAACTTCCTTGTTTCTCAACTTCTCGACTTGTCGGTCTAAAATCTCAATTGCAATTCTTTATAAAAACTATTATCCTTAACTCCCAAACCTTCCAAGGGAACTACGGATGTCGAATCTCCAACACATTTCTTCAATATAGAGACATGGAAAATGGGATGCACCGATGGAAATTCATTAGGCAATTCTAGTTCAAAAGAAACTTTACCCACACGTCTCTAAATCTGATATGGACCAACATAACATGGACTAAGCTTCCCTATATTACCAAATCTCATTACACCCTTCATGGGTGAAATTTTAAATTAAACCCAATCAAGAGCATCAAACTCAATATCTCTTCTTCTAACATCGACATATGACTTTTGTCGACTTTGAGCCATTTTAACCTTTCTCTTATAAGTCGAACCTTCTCCATAGCCTCATATACCAATTTAGGACCTATTAGGACAACTTCACGCACCTCAAGCCAACCTATAGGAGATCTACACCTCCTGCCATACAACGCCTCAAATGGAGCCATATCAATACTCGAGTGATAACTAATGTTATAAGCAAACTCAAGGGTAAATGGTCATCCCAATTTCCCTTAAAATCAATTACACAAGCTCTCAACATTTCCTCTAAGGTTTGGTTAGTACGCTTCACTTTCCCATCAGTTTGGGGATGAAAGGTCGTACTAAGCTTAACACGAGTACCAATACCCTTTTTGGAAAGATTTTCAAAATTGAGAAGTGAATTGGGTACCACGATCGAAAATAATGGACAAAGGCACTCCATGCAACTTTACTTTTTCTCTCAAGTACAATTTTGCATAATCCTCTGCCGAATAGGAAACCTTGACGGGAATAAAATGAGTTGATTTCATTATCCGATCTACTATAATCTAAATCATGTCATGTTGTCACCAGGTGCGAGGCAAACCTATAATGAAGTCCATATTCAAATCTTCCTTCTTCCAAGTAGGAATGCTAATGTCTTGGGACAAACCTCCCTGTTTATGATGTTCAAGTTTCACTTGTTGGCAATTAGGATACTTATCCATAAATTCTGCAACATCTTTCTTTATCCCATTCCACCAATAAACCTCTCATAAATCACGGTACATCTTGGTGGATTCGGGGTGAATGGAATACCGATAACTATGGGCTTCAGATAAGATATGTTCCTTCAAGTCATCAACATTAGGAACACACAAACGACCTTGGTATCTAAGTACACCATCTCCCCCTTTGGAGAAAGGCTCAACGGATTTCTTAAGCGCCACTTCTTTCAACTCAACCAAAATTGGATCAAGACCTTGCTTGGATCTCACCTCCATCACAGAGGACGATTCTGAGCCGTTGTGAACCACAACACCACTCTTGGTGGAGTCCACTAAATGAACACCAAATTGGGCCAATTTATGAATGTCTTGAACCAACTCCTTCTTAACTTCCTCAATATGGGCAACACTACCTATATATAACCAACTAAGAGCATCCACCACCACATTTGCATTACCAGGGTGATAGAGAACACTCATATCATAATATTTGAATAACATAAGCCACCTTCTTTAGTGAAGATTTAGATCCTTTTGGTTAAAAACATATTGCAAACTCTTGTGGTCGGTAAAAATATCAACATGAACACCATACAAATAATGCCTCCAAATATTTAAGGCAAAGACAATCACCACTAATTCAAGATCGTGGGTAGGATAATTCTTCTCATGGATTTTAATTTGCCTTAAATCATTGGCAAAACTTTCCCATTTTGCATAAACACACATCCTAGCCCAATTCTTGAGGCATCACAATATGCCACAAAACCATCAGCCTCTTCTGCTAAAGTCAACATCGGAGCGGAAGTAAGTCTATCCTTCAATTTCTCTTCTCACAAGCTTCGGACCATATGAACTTAGATTTTTCTTAAGTCAATGCCGTCAAAGGAGAGGAAATTGAAGAAAAATGATCGACAAACCTTCTATAGTAACTAGCTAAACCCAAGAAACTTCTAATGTCCGAAGAGGATAGTGGTCTAGGCCAACTCTTGAACAAATCCGTCTTCTTAGAACCTACTTTAATAACTTTACTTGAAACAATATGACCAAGAAAAGCTATGGACCTTAGCCAAAACTCATATTTACTAAACTTTGCAAAGAGTTGTTGGTCCTTGAGATTTTTCAACACAATCCTCAAATGATTGATGTGATCATCCTTATTTCTCTAATAAATCAATATATCATCAATGAACACAATTACAAACATATCAAGGTATTGTCTAAACACCCTATTCATCAAATCCATAAACATCGCTGGAGCATTAGTCTATCCAAATGACATTAACACAAATTCATAATGACCATACCGAGTTTGCAAATCCACCTTCGGAATTTCATCTTCGTTCACCCTCAATTGGTGATAACCTGAGCGAAGGTCAATCTTAGAAAAAAAGCTTGCTCCTTGAAGTTGGTCAAACAAATCATCTATCCTTTGAAGAGGATACTTATTCTTAATGGTCACCTTGTTCATGTGAGGATAGTCAATACACATACTAAGAGAACCATCTTTCTTCTTAACAAACAAAACTCAAGCACCTTATAAGGATATACTTGGTCATATGAAACTCTTATCCAACAAGTCTTTCAATTGTTCTTTTAATTTTTTAAGTTCTGCTGGAGCCATTCTATAAGGAGGAATAGAAATAGGTTGCGTATCTGGGAGAAGGTCAATACCGAAGTCTATTTCCCTTTTGGGAGGAAGACCAGGTAAATCATCTAGGAACACTTTTGGAAACTCATTAACAACAGGGACCGACTCAAGAGTAGGGGTTTCAGAATTCACATCCGTCACCCTAATGAGATGGTATATGCAACCCTTAGAAATCATCTTTCTAGCTTTAAGACAAGAGACAGATTGACCCTTACACATAGAATTTCCCCCTTTCATCTCTAGGATAGGCTCATTTGGGAACTGAAACTTAACTACACGAGTTGTACAATAAATAAAAGCATAACATGAGTGCAACCAATTCATCCCTAGGAGAATATCAAAATCTAGCATATTAAGATCTACCAAGTCAACAAGAGTAACTTTATGGGACAAGGAAACGAGACACTTTCTATAGACCCTCTTAGCCACAATAGAATCACCAATAAGAGTAAAGACAAAAAAATGATCTAGCAACACATCCGAAAGAACATCAAATCTCATAGCCACATATGGCATTACAAAAGACAAGGTGGCATGGGTATCAAGTAAAGCATAAACATCAAGTTGGAAAATTTTTAACATACCGGCTACCACATAGGAGAACTATATCATTCACCACGAGTTTGAAGTGCATGGAATCGATTTTGCTTAGGAGCATTGGAAACCGAACCACTAGGAGGAGCTTGCATGCCCTCTCTTTTCCTTTTTCCTTAAGCATTAGGCAATCCCTCATGTTAAGACCACTTTTACTACAACTAAAGCAACCATCCATGCCGGCTAGGCACTTACTCTCATGCTTCTTTCCACACCTAACACAAGTAGACATAGGCAATGATGATCCACTACCATTCCCTCCTTGAGTTTTAGGGTTAGACACCCTATCTTTGTTGAACTTAGGAGGAGCATTGGATGAACCTTGACCGAAAAACCTTTTTCGAAACCTAGGACGACCATGTCCATCGGACCTTGCATGAGATAAATTTCCATCGCTAGTTTTAGCCCTCTTTGTCTCCCTAAACTTTTCTTTAAGTTTCTCTTCTTCGATGTATTGTGTATGAACCATGAGACGAGAGATGTCCATGTTATTAATGAGCATGAAAGTACGACACTCTTTAACCACCATTTCGGACACACCCAAAATGAATTTGCTCATCCTTTCCCTAGAATCAGCAACCATTGTTGTAGTATATTTAGATAGTTGTGTGAACTTCAAAGCATATACCCTCACACTCATACTTCCTTAACGAAGGTTGATGAGCGCAAGAACCTTTGCTTCCCTCATTTCAAGGGGAAAGAACCTATCAAGAAATGTAGGTTTAAACTTTTCCCAATCAAGAGGACCCGCATCTTCCGGTTTCCATTCTTTCCATTGCTTGAATCAAGTTTGAGCAACACCTTTAAGTTGATAAGAATCCAACTCTACCTTTTCCACCAGCGTCACTCCCATAATCATCAACACTTTGTAAACCTCATTAATGAAATCTTGAGGATCTTTCTCAACCTTTGAACCATGAAACTCCGGAGGATTCATCCTAGTGAATTCCCTCACTCTAGATGTCGTCATACCCACATTTGGGTTCACGAGAACCACAACCTCCCTATTGTCTTGGGCTGCCATTGCTCGAGCCAATACTTATAAAGCAGCCTTAAACTCCGCATTAGACACTTGCTCGGCCAAAGTATATACCGGATCTTAATGAGCTTCTTGTTCTGCATTCTCCCTCATATTCCATCTGACATAAGCTCTTTGAGTAGCCATATCATGTAGAGCATCGGATAAGGATTAGGAAAGTGGCCTTATAGATCTAAACTCTATCGCACAACTTTAGAGTAATGAAAGAAGTGGAGTTTCTTAAAAATCTTATAGCCTCTCATTCATAAATGTAGTGCGCTTCACACTCACGAACAACACTCTACTCAACGTGGCTTATGAGACATTCTAAGAATATTCTAAACCTTGTGCTCTGTTTACCACGTTTGTCACGACCCAGGGGTACACCCTAGATGTAACATGGCGTATAGGACCTCGAGAGACCCCATAAAATCCACTTAGCATTCATAACATAATAAATAGAAAACATAATAGATAAAAACAACATTTCAAGTCCAAAAGTTTTATAAAAGCAAAGCAGAAGTCTAAAACACTTGTCTCAATAGCCATCCAGTACAATCGAATGAAATTGGGCCTAGCCCATACATCATGTCCAAAACTGAATATAAGAAAGAAACTAAAAGAATGAAAATCCATCCTCAAAGCATGAGGACTTACCAAACTCGTAAATCTCGCAATCAACAACTAGCCACAAAACTGAGGACCCTGATTGTTCAACCCTACATTTGGGGAAATGTAGGCAAGAGTACGCGTTATTACAAAACAATGTACCAAGTATGATAGCCATGCATAAAACATTTAAATCATGTTAAAATGGGACATTTCATGACATAAAATTGACCAAGCTAAACATGGTCAATGAAAGCTAACATATTTAAAACCTTTGAACACGTATGAGATACTTCTTGAAGTAACCTTAGTTCATTATTAATGTGGGAAGTAGCCTTATCCGACAAAGAGACCATGTGATCTATAACATGATCTACCGGTGTTTCCCACACCGAAAAGGGTTATCCTACTTGCCAAGGTAAGGACCATGAACTTCTAGCTTAGGTGGATCCACTAGCTAATGTCTATCTAGACAATCATCCTATGGGGGCACAAAGGTAAGGGATGAGGCGATTGTTATTAAAAACCCGACCTCTACTAATGGGAATGCCTCCATTTCAATATCCTCTCGGTGAATATAAATCCCACAAAATAGTCATTTCTTACTTGTTTAATTTATCCATGGAAGTGCACGTTATCTTGCCAATCCAAGCTAAGTCATAACTCAATTCATGGAAAGTTATCACTCAATAACCCGTCCAAGCTAGTTTCATTTTGATAGCTCTTTATCTTTGATTCAATTAGGTGAGTAGACCTTTCAACCTTAGAATCCTTACTATGTGAGAAAACCTTTCATAATCATGCTTAATTGTGTTAATGAGAAAAATCCTTTGAATAACACAACAACAACAACATCATCATTGATACTTCACTCTCAAAGCATCCTTAAAATATTTACATAGATTACATAAAAAAACATGCATAATTTTATAATTTACCTTTCAAGGTTCACAACCCACTTTCAACCATCAACATTTAGAAAATATGGGTTATATATGGATTTCATCATAAATTCATGTAATTCTACCAATACATTCTTGGTTTCATAAGTCTCTTCTTTCATAATCAAAATCCCACATCTTATGATCATAACTTGAAAAACATGGAGATTACATGGTTTCATAGGGGAATGATAGTATTTAATCAATTCATGCACAAGAGATCATAATTCAACCATTTAAATCAATAATCAAGAGAACCCATGAAAATTGAAGAAAACCCTAACTCAATTGGGGATTTCTAACTTTGAAAATAGGAGAATTTGGGAACTACATGAATGGAAGGAATCCATGTGTAACGACTCGGAAAATGATAGAGTGAAACTAGAGCCTCATATGTGAGTTTGGAGTCGAGAACTTAATGAAATGATTATATTTGAAATGACCCAAAAAGTTCTTAAAAATGTGCTTCGGAAGTTACCGGGAACTTGTTTAGC
>JAJOOO010016196.1:0-12900 GCA_029582685.1 Solanum piurae
GTAGAAATTATTATTGTAGTCTACAAAATGTAGAGAAAATTCAAAAAATATATATCTTCAAATCAATACAATAGATTATTGTTTCAAAATTAACCTCTTATATTTCATTTATCTTACCACTTATATATCATTTTTTTGTTTAACAATTATATTTTACATATTGAAGAAAAGTGAAATACAAGCTATATATTATATTCAGAACGAAAACAAAAATCTATATTATCTTCATTGTCTAATATGAATATAAATAAATATTACATACTACTTCATTTAAAATAAGAAACTATCATATAGATATTGATATTTTTTATAACCGCGCGAAGCGCGGATAATTTCACTAGTTATAAATAAACATAAGAATTAGTCAAATAAATTCATAAATAAAAATTATATTTATATAGTGTAATTTTTTAATAGAAAAATATAAATAATTATCATAAAAATAAGAAGTAATAAATATTAGTAAACATGATATTAAAAATAATGTAAATATACATAAATGTGAAAAATGATGTACAAAGGGTTTAAAGGGATATAATTGTCATTTTCCTATTCTATCCCGGGATAAATTATCCCGGGATTACTATACCACCAAATGGAAGGGATAACTTATCCCGGTACTAATCCTTAATCTTGGGATAACTTATCCCATGCTTTCCAACCAAACAAGAAAATAAAGGGTACTAAAAATTTATCCCGGGATTAACTATCCCTATCCATCACACCAAACGACCCCTTAGTACTCAATCATTGAAATAAGATAATAGGTATAGTTTGTTATAATTAACGCTCGCCACTGACATTAACTATTAATTACGTGGGCTGATTTTGAGTTTGTATAATTAGTTATGTTGTTATGATTCGCAACTAACAATTTTTGGTTTGATTTGTATTTGTATATGACGATGATTTTCTTTGATTTTTCAGTCTTATCACCATATACATTCAATCTTTTTGTGTATAACTTTTTAAAGTTTGTATAAACGTATAATTTTCGGATTTTGTATAATATAATTTATATAATGTAATTTATACAATATATTTTGTATAATTGTTTAAAGTTCATATGTTTATATTTGTATCAATTCGTTATTTCGAGTTTTATCATATTTGTATAATTCCAAACTTTATATTACTCCATCCGTCCCATTTTATGTGGCAACATTTGACTGGGCACGGAGTTTAAGAAATAAATGAAGACTTTGAAATGTTTACCAAATTGTCCTTTAAAAAGTAGACTCACTTTTCTCTTTCCTCATAAATGTATTGGAGTATTATTTTAAGATTAAGTGGGACCAACAAGGATAAAAGTACCTTTAAATAATTACTATATAAGGAAATGTGACATTCTTTTTGGGACTGACCAAAAAGGAAATGGTGCCATATAAAATGGGACGGAGGGAGTACTCAATTATACAAAAACAGACAAATTATACAAACGTACTTTCGAATTATACAAACGAGATGCGAATATACAAATTATTGGCCTCTCTCATCCCTCTCCCAATCTCGCTCACCTCTCTCCTCCCTCCCCCAATCTCGCTCGTAAGATATACAAATACATATGTATAAAATACAATTATTTAACCGATATACATATACAATTCACCTCTCTCCCATTTCTTGCCCTCTCTCGCTCGCCTCTCTCCTCCCTCTCTCAATCTCGCTCGCCACTCTCCTCCCTATAACATGTAGCTACGAATCGTAATTAGCAACTATAGTTATAAAGCGTAATTAGGCTATTTCTGAGTGACTATATGCGAAAGTTCCCTTTTTAATATATGTTTTAATTATTTTGAGTTGTCAATTATTGTGACTTATAGTTCTTTTTGCGTAGTTTACAAATATATAAATTTCATTTCAAAAAAATTGATGATTTCACACGCAAATTTCCAATCAAACATAAATTGTTTGACTCTCAAAAAATGAAAATACAACATAAATTGTGACAGATGAATAATTACACAATAGAATACTACAATGACAAAGGTAATTACATAGTTAGATTAAAAAATTAAAAATTAAAAAATTAATTATCAAAAAATAAAATATAAATGACATTAGTCTAGTAATTAAGATACATATTGTCTCATCGAAGTATATTAATTAATAAATATATGTTTTTAATTAATATTATAAAAAAAAACTATAATTCCCCATTTTAATTTGTTTAACCTATTTTTTTTAAGTCTGTTTAAAAAAAGAATGATCCTTTTTTCTTTTTAACAACGGTATAATTCCAACTTTTCACCTAACACGTATAAAATTAAAAGATTAAAATGCATTTTGCTACATTTGAATTTTGACATATCTTCAATTTAAGACCATAAGATTAAAAAAAAAACTTTCTTAAATTTCATTTTGTAAGAACATTATGAACTGAATATTTGATAAAAAAGATTATTATTTATAAATATAAAATAATGTCATGATACTACTTAAACATTTTAAAGAAAAAAGAATTTAGTGAATACTTAAAATCACAAGTAAAGAAAATGAAAAATAAATAATATCAAAGAAAAGTATAAGAGAGATTCATAAAACACATTCTTCATAAATCGCAATTCTCAAATGCGATTTATGTCTTAGCTCTTATGTCACGTGAATGCAATTTTCTCTCTCTCTCTTATTTACTCACAAGTAAAAATATCGATATCTCCAGAAGTTTCACATTGATGTAAAATATTCTCCATCAAAAACGATTATATTTTCAAGACTTGCATTCGAGATCTCAAACGAAGAACAGAAAATGCTTATTACTCATCCACCATAATCTTTAGTATGTAATTTGTTCTTGTAATTACTATTTCTACTACAATAACTTCGTTAAATATCTATTTTTCAAGGTTATTATATTGATTTATAAAATTGTATATACTTTATTAGCTTTAACGCACACAAATAGTATCTTCTTAATTTTTAACAATTTGTACATATACAATACACAAGTGAGTCAATCTCCGTCCGGCCTAAAGAAATTTTTACACAAGCGAAGTTTAACGACAATAGCGTATATACAAAACTTACCTCTATCTTATGAGACAGAAAAATTACTTCCGATAACTCTCCATTCAAGAAATTTCAATGAGACATAAATTTGACATAAACTTCATAACTAAAAACAAATGAAAGTAAACAAAAACAAACTATAGGCACCACAACAAATTCAAAGAAATCACTTCAACTTAATTAAAATCTATAATAATTCTCAATACAAAACCATAATTAAAAAAAAAAGTTCAAAATTAATAAATTAAACCTGCTTCAATCTTCGATGCACATTTGACAAACTGTATGAATATCTTCATTCAAAAAAGTGCACCTATCACACATCCACATATTATTGCTAGTATTACTAGCACTCATTGGTTGTTCAATTTTTTTTGTTGAATTAGTCACATATTGTAGTCCATTTTCTAATTCCATGACCAATTTTTCAAAATAATTTCCAGTAACTTTAGTTAGCCCAATAACTCTCGATCGAAAATTCGTGAATTCCTTATAAGATCCTTCATCAGTATAATCCATCTCATTACTTGACCCTAAATGTTCCATCAATTCTTTCTCCGCGCAATGATGAAGCCGCTCTAGACCTGCCTCTGCTTCCCCTTGTAAATATTCGAAAAATCGTGTTTTCGCCACCTCTTCTTTAGGTAAATAAAATCCATAAGCATATGTCCATTTCAAAACCCTCCTACATTCAACAATTTGTTCCCAAGCTTCAATAATAAATTCTAATTCTTTCTCAAGTATAGAATGATCATCACTTAATTTTTTCAACCCTTCATCTTTCATTCTTTTCAAGTCATTTAAAGCCTTTTCTTTTGACTTTCCATTTGATAACCATCTCTCATAATAATGTGTATACCTTTGAATATTCTTCTTGGCTTCTGTTACTTCTTTTTTCTCCTCGTATCGATTACATCGACTAGCACAAACACCCCATTTCTTAAAACATAACCAACAAAATTGATATCCACATCTACATGTCATATGCATACATCCCATATTTTTCTCAATTGATTTATCACACTTTGGACATTTTTTAGTAAAAGCCATAATCCAATTTGTATTTGCGGATTCTTCTTGATTTGTATCCTTCCACTTAGCTATCGTATCGCAATCAATCGGACGATGAATCTCCTCTAAACAATTCCAACAAAAACCATTAGAACAATCACAAATCACGCTATAATCATCGCTCCCTATCTCAAATTCAACAACACATTCACATCCAGGATAAGGACACCACTTAATTTTCTTGTTTTCCTCGATATAAGATCGAAATAAATAATCATAATACTTCAATTTATCTCTCTCCGATGCTAATTCAACAACCATACTTTCACCTACCATAGCTTCACACGATGGATCGGGACAACGTAAAGCAAGACATTTATTAGGACCACCATCATTAATCGATGCACCAATATAACCTTCCCAACATACCTTACAAAAAGGATGTTTATTACACGTAGCATAAACCACATCATCATATTCCTCAAAACATATACCACAATTCACAAAAACATCATTATTTGTTTTTTTCATCTTTTTCGATACTGAAACATAGTTATTATTGTTGTCACATAAAAACATACCTATAGACTTACGAACCTCTTGTTCATTAGCAAACCACTCTTCGTTAGCTCGATCAACCTTCCAATTATAACGACGTAGGAGTGCTAACGAAACGTCTCGTGGGACGGATAAGATCGTTGAAATTTTTGATATATCTTCTTTTACGAGTTGACGAATATCGAAATCTTTCAAGATTTTGTAATTTTTTTGTTTGTAAAAAACTATATTGGATTCATCAATATTAGTGGAATCTTCCTCCTCATCATCAGAATACATATCATAAATTTCATGATCAGAATCCATAATTATTATTAGAAGAAAAAAAATTGATAATGAAAGTATAGATTAAGAGAAAGAGATAAATATATATAATATAACCCTAGGGCTTAAGAAGTAGAAACCCTAATAGAACTTGAACTCGAAAAAGGCTTTTTTTTTATTTTATTTTTTATAATAATGTTTTGATATGTTAAAAGGAAATAAAATATGAATTTAAAGCCCAATATAGTAAACCCAATGCGGAGCTACAATGTTCAGGTTTAACTCAAATATTTCTTTTGTTTTAATTTATGTGAACGATAATTTTAAAATCGATCTATTATGAATAAATAAAGGGAAAATTACGTGATATTAATATGGAAGGAATTATACAATTTTATGTTACATATTCGAGTAAGGATATGATTTATATAAGATAAGTAAAATTGTAATTTGATTTTAAAGTGCTAAATATTAAGACTTTCTGATTAGTTTTGGATATGGAAGTATTTAATAAATAACATGGGACTTTTCGAATCCAACTTGTATTCAGTCAAATATCAATACGAGTATCGGACACCGAAAAATCAGGGGAAAAAAAACCCTCAAATACTACTAGGTTTAGTTTAGTTTGTCTATAGCGGTTAATATATACATATTTTGGCAGTTTATTAATTTTTATTTTTTTAATAATAATAATAATTATTATTATTATTTCTTTCTCTTAGTTTATTTTATCGTTGTCAAACAATTACTTATAATTACATAGAGAATGGACCCAAAGATGTGAATAATTCAAGAAAATCCAAGAAAAAAAGGGAAGCAACAACCTCAGAAGATTTATAGTCCTGATTAAATTTGAATTCGCTCAGAAAAGTCTCATGAGGGTAATTAGGTGACTCTATATTTAGGATTCGAATTGAGACATCTGATTAATAATGAAGGAGTACTTATCATTCTATCATATTGGTCTCTTTTTATCACTTTTTGTTTTTATAATCATTCTAAAAAATAAACAGGAATTAGTGACAAACAAATTTTGTAGCTACTATTACTTTAATAACGAATTAGCGATAAATCATAAAAAATAATATTTTTTTTCTCTTCCTCTTTTAAACTATTCAATATTGGTTTTTTTTTTTTGGGTTGGTGATGTTATTAATCAAAGTAATTTTGGGTAGGCAAAATGTCACTGTTCTTTGCTGCTTTGATAATGAGTAATTCCTACTGTGGAATTTTTTGATTGAAATTAATTATGTGACAAATAGAGTAATTAAATTCTTTATCTATTTTTTGCGTCCATTAAATATATATCTCAAAATTTAATTTTATACGTTTTGCTATTTTAACAAGAATTAAATGTACTATCTGAGTCTTTAAGTAAATGTATTGATTTATTTAGTGAACCAGTCTAAATAAATATCCCATCAAACAAATTAAAATTTTGATATTTCAAAAGCTTGATTAAATAAGTTATTAATTTCTATCATGTCTTCGTAAGATTGAAAGGTATAAATTTATTCGTATTCGATATTTACAGGAATTATTTCTAATCTTAATTTTTTAACTTAATCAACTTAAAGTAATATGATGAGAGAGTGCACCTTTTTTTCTGCCTCTAAAAAATAAATAATATCAAAATGTATTAAATTTTGTGATCATAAGATCTATAACCTTTTTTCTATTTTTATTTTTGTTCCCGTCTGATGTCTAACACTCATGTTCACCTCGCTTTGTGTGTGTGGGGTGGTGTAAAACTCTCCCTATCAAAGATGACATCATTTCAAAGTTTGAATCAAAATCTCTAATTAAGAATAGAGAGATACTTAACATCCCGTTATAACAATTTGTTACGTAAATGTGTTACACATAGACACATAGTAATTAGCTTTATCATTTTTATATTAAATGATCAACATACAAAAACAGATATTCAAATTACTAAATGTACTTTGTGAATATTAATATTGTTAAATTATGGCAATTGATCAAATTCAACATTTCATATGTTATATCATTACTTAAATTCCTACCAAATAATGAGATTTATTAAATAATTAAATTATTTTTTGCTTGTATATTTCATTTCCAAGTAAAATCAATTTGAGAGCCCCATTCATATGTATAATATCGTTACCATTTATCTAAAAGAGGTAAATAATGCATCTAATGAAGTCTTCTATTTTTGGTCATATCATAACATTATATGAAGAAAACCAAGTGCAACTTCCATCAATATTAATTTGTACTTGAGCTGTTTTTGGATAATACAAATAAATATTGACTTTATGTTTGGTATGCTGACAATATAAATAATTTTTATACTATCAAATTAAGTTGACATACAATCACATACATAAGTTTTCTCTATCAGTAATCATAGATCTCGAATTTAAATTTCGAGAATAATAAAGGACACTTTACCCTCATATAATTGGTTGTCTAGGTGTGGACTAATATTAGTCGAATCACAAAACAGATATAAAAATAAAAAATAAAAAATTGGCGTACAACAAGTAAATCTCCATACCTTAATATTTTAAGGCAGAGATAGACAATCCCAATTAACTTCTTTTACCTCAAACTATTACTCATTTTAATGTAATTAAATATCGATTGTGGATAAGTTTTTATAACACATACGCTTTCCGTCCACTTTTAATTGTTATTATTTTCTTTATAGAATCAAACTATAGGAACTTGACTAACATTTTACGATATATTTTTTCATCATATTGATATGCAAAAAATTGCAATTTATAGTAATTTTCTTATAGGTTTTGAATATCTAAATTTTTTGTTTAAAATATTGAATAAATGTAATTTAATTCAACTTTAAAAATTAGTCAAATTGACTTTCGAAAAGCGCAATATGACAATTAAAAGTGGATAGAGGGATATAATTTAAACCAAATAAATGAAGCTAAAACATGGCCAATGAAGTAAATTAAAATGTACGAGATCTCACATTCAAATTAAAAAATAAAAAGCGCTATGTGAATTCTTCTCATCCAATTCATCTATGCCTTAGATGGATAGAATTACTCGACACGTATGCTGATTAAAGATATATAATATATACTTTATGTAATTAGCCAAGGCGCACACGCTTATTAAAAAATAATTAAAAATTCCACTAAATTAAAACCAAAATTTGTTCTAAATGCAACATACGTAACAAAACACACTCCATTTCCACCCCTCCCAAATTTAGTAACTTAGACATTATTACTCTCACCCAACTTTAATTAATTAACATGCAAACCAAAAACTCTACAATCCATTATCTCAATTTTTTTCAACAACAAAAAAATATGAGAACACCATCATCATCATCATCATTATCATCATCGAGAACCAAAGTTGTGACACCATGTTGTACAAAAATAGGGTTAAAAAGAGGTCCATGGACACCAAAAGAAGACGAATTACTGATGAATTACGTCAGTAAAGAAGGGGAAGGGCGGTGGCGTACACTCCCAAAGAAGGCGGGACTCTTCCGTTGTGGGAAGAGTTGTCGCCTTCGTTGGATGAACTACCTCCGCCCTTCCGTTAAACGCGGACATATTTCGCCGGAGGAGGAAGATCTCATCCTCCGCCTCCATCGCCTCCTAGGGAACAGGTCCTTCAAAATTAATTTCAATTCTTCAATATATATATGTATCATCATTTTAGGGTTTATAACTGCTTGTTAAAAATAAAAAGAACAAGAAATGAAAATGAAAACCCTTTTCTTGAATTTTTATTTTTGTTGAGATCTGCTAGTTATTTAACTAGGGTTTCCTTTATCCTGCGCGCTAATCTGTGTCTTTTGTTTCACATCTGGTGTTCGATACTTGTTGTGGGGCTGATTAAATTTGTATTCGCCTAAAAAAATGTTATTTTGGGGAGAAATTAGAAACTTCACCAAGAGTTGTTTAAAAGTAATTTTTAATATATTTATAGATATGTATATTTTTTTTCTATATTGCATTGTTTTTTTTGGTATATGTTCAATTGGCCATCTTTTAATCTCCTTGTTATTAATAAGGGTTCCTTAATCCTTTGTTGTGATCTATATATTTTAATTTGTTTCACATTCGATGTTCAACACTATAATGGGGCTGATTAAATTTGTATTCGCCTGAAAAATATCATTTTGGGGAGAAATTAGAACTTCATTGAAAATTGTTCAAAAGTAATTTTAACATGTTTATATATGTATTTTTATTATTATTATTTTCCATATTCAATTGGCTACCTTTTAATCTGTTTGTTATTAATTCAGGTTTCTTTATCCTTTGTTATGACCTATATATTTTGTTTTACACTCGGTGTTTGATATCATAGTGGGGCTTGATTAAATTTGTAGTTGTGCTGAAATGTGTCATTTTGGGGAGAAATTAGGAACTTCACTAAGAATTGTTTAAGATTTAGTATATGTTTATATTTGTAAAAGTAATTTTTAATATATAATTTTCGATAAAAGATGTTCAACTAAACGGCCACCTTCTAGGCGATGTAGCTATATTATCGATTTTCAGAGTTAAAACACTCGCGCCAACGGTAGATTTATTTCTCGGATTCGAACTTGAATTTTTTTAATTAAGGAGCTAAGTGAAGGATTCATTTTGGTGATTAATGTTATCAACTTTAGTTTTATATATATATATACCTACCATATGGTCTGTTCTGTTCCTTAATTAGGTGTTATTTTTTCTTGTTGTTATTGTATTTTTTTCATGTTACCATATTATATATGCTATGAAGGTTTATCTGTCATTGTAAGTCAACTTAGCTTGATGGTGTAAGAAAGCTATATGTATAGTAATATTGCACAAGATTTAAACTCATTTTTTTTAATCGAAATTTTTTGTAGGTGGTCATTGATAGCAGGGAGAATTCCAGGAAGAACAGATAACGAGATAAAGAATTATTGGAATACTCACCTTAGCAAGAAATTAATTAGCCAAGGAATAGATCCAAGAACACACAAACCATTAATATTAAACAACCCTAATTCCTCTAGTGATGATAATCATATTAGTACAAACAAAGCTAATTCTTCTTCTCCTTCTTCATCCTCAAAACTAGCAAATGATTATGATCTCAACACAATTAATACTCCAAACCCCATTTACATTCCTAATTTCCAAATGAAAGAACCCTTAGGAAGTAGCATCAACAATAATAATCGTCCTGGAGAAGTTATGAGTCTTGATGATGATTATCAGTATCAGAGAAGTAATGTGATGCTAGGCAATTATCGCGATGATGATATGAATATTGTGGTTCATGATGAGGGAGATGATGAAATGAATTGTTGCGCGGACGATGTCTTCTCCTCCTTCTTGAATTCTTTGATCAATGAAGACATGTTCATGAATTGCCAAAATCAACACATCAATGGTACATTGCAAGATTTTGATCCTTTTATGGCTTCATCTACACCTTCATATGATCAAAATAATCTCAAGAGAATGGATGAATAATGAAAGTGTTTGATTATATATATGCCTTGGTAATTAATTATCTTCACATGTTTGTATATATATAAAAAAAATGGATTCTTATATTGATATTTGTAAGTCAATACAAATTTTCTTCTCTTGGTGATTTTCTAGATACACCATATAAATTGTCTTAAATTTTTAGTGTGATTTATAAGTGATGATCAATCTTACTGATATTGTTATACAATATGTATGTGTGTGAGGGATGCACTTATGGACATACTATAAGTTATATATTTTATAATATTAATAATTACTCCCTTCATTCTAAATTAGTCGTCATATTTTTTCATTTTAAAAATGTATCTGATTAATTTTCGAAATTAAATTAGACTAAATCAACTCGATATTTTAAATTTAAGGAGTCACAATGGACCAATAGCTCATGCATAGATTATAGGACTATATTTCTAATAATTTCCGGACAATAAAGTAATTCCTAATTTATCTGCTTATAATTCTTCACTATGCTAATTGTTGATCGATTAATATATGATAGTAAAAGTGAATAATTGATCGATAATGAAGGTGTATTTTGATAAATATTTAGTGATAATTTACATAGAAAACGCATACACATGATAATTCAGATATAAAACTCAAAAATTAAAATATTTTAAATGTGTTTTCGACAACTCTTTCTTCAATTGACAAGCATTTTGCTACATCTTCCATTATGTTTGATAACAACATGAATTACTACATTTCGACCAAATATTCACAACTACCAGTCTTTTTTTTTTTAATTTTTATTTAATATACTGCACATGTGGTTGGTAGGTAACTAACTCTACACAATATGCATTCATAATTTCAAGTGCAATTTTGGAGTCAATAATAATTCTTTTAACTCAAAGGCAAAACTAAGATTTTGAATTTATAAAATTTCAAATTTTAAAACGGAAAAGTTATATAGTTGGTCGCTCAAAAATATTAATAGTCGACTATACACATACAATATTATATATCCGTCTGCTGTTTTTTTGTATTTTTTTTTAATTACTATAAAAACATGATTTTCCGATTGATATTATTATTAGAAATGTGGGATTTTCTACAAAAAGTTCATCAGGAACGTTTCCAATGAGCTAGTTTATCTTTCTTTTTTTTAAAATAAAATAATTAATAAATAAATAGTGGGAATGATTATAATATTGAATTGAAATGATTTATATGGAGTAACTATATGGTTAGTAGTAAGAATATATATCCGACACCTGCTTATTTTGGACTAAGACGTAGTTATTATTATTGTAATAATCATAGCGAGATGTGTTATATATAATGGTCTGAAATTAAATATAATTATGTGTAGCATGCACTGCATTTTTAGTACATATATAATTAATATGATCATATAACTAGTCAAAACTACAAGTTGACATTTAGGTAGCTAACATATGCGTTCAACTAATTGATTTAATCTACTAATTTAACAAAAAAAGTAATAAAAGAAGAAAAAAAATGATTACCAGCCAAGCATTTAAAAAAAAATATATAGCTTGAAGAAATAAAAAAAAAATGTAGTCAACAAACACATAATAATATAGAACTATATGTACATGAGAGAATATATGTGTTATCTAGAGTTTCAAAAATATATGAAAATAAAGACATGAAAATTTCGTTTCTAATTAATACCATTTTACTAGCTCTAGGATTAAACAAGATTAGTGACAAACAATTTCTATCGATAAGAACAAAAAATTCATCGTTAATCTTATCTAACAGTGAATAATACAAAAAAATATGTCAGCTATAGACTATTTAGCGACAAATATGAAAAACAATTCTAGAAATTAATTAAATTATTTAACTCACCTGGAAAAATCGCAGCCATTGCCATATTTTCAGATAGAAATACAAATTTGTAAAATAAAATTGAAAATTTTGTAAATGGAAAATCAAATGAAATTTTAGGAGAAAAATAAGGAATTTTAGGTTTCATTAATTTGAAACCAACTACTAGAAGCGAGAAATATAAGAATAATAAAAAGAGCTTCCTAGTTTTAAACCACTATTTATATTGCATGGCTTTAGTACGTAAAATAACAATAAAATGACAAAACATAAATTAAAATGGGTTGAGTCAATGATATTAGGGAACTAATTCTAAGGTGAATATTAGTTGTAATATAAAAGATATTTTAGCTATTTATGACCAAGAATAATGGAGCATTGTGAAAGTAGTTCTTATTTTTTTTCCTAGAGAAGAAAATATATATTTGTTTGTAATTTTTTCTTATTATCAATAAGTGATGTACCTTTTAAAAAAATATTTAATTTTGATTATTTCGGTTTTTGTATAAGATTGACCGGTAGTTCTTATATTTAAATGTGGAGATCTTGGTAAAAATGTTTCAGATCGGTTTTTGGTTAAAATCAAAATCAAAGAAATTTAATTAGTTTTTAAATTATTAAAATCTATTTAAATAAAATATTATACACAATCATCAATTTAATTATTATTGATCGATTCAGTTTGATTTGATCTTTAAGAAACCTAATAATATTTCTCTCTTCATGGGGGGGGGGGGGGGGGGGGGGGGGGGGGGGGGGGGGGGGGGGG
>JAJOOO010016198.1:0-14947 GCA_029582685.1 Solanum piurae
TAAAAACTAGAATAATAATGTCTAACCCCTTTAAACGAGGTTTACATGCCCTATTTATAGAAAACAAATCCTAAATAAAAAGGGAAACAAATTAAGGAAAGTTTGTTTCAGGTACGCGTCTTCATTCCACAAGACTGACTTACGGATCATCGATGGGTCTACGGTCCGTAAGTCCCTTCCGTCAGCCAGGACTTAGAAAATATTTCAGCTTCCCAAAATCAACTTCTCTGAAGCAAACGACGGACTAGCAGTACGGACCGTAGATCGATCTACGGTCCGTCAATCCTCTTCCGTAGCTCCACACTTAGAATCTTCAGAAATCAGGTACTGAAACCCTCACAGTATCATTCTACGGATCCGCAGTACGGTCCGTAGATCTATCTACGAACCGTCAATGGGCACCGTGGTTCCACACTTGGTCAGATTTCCCTGATTTGCCTCCATGCCTTGGCTGCTGATCTACGACCACCATATACGGATCGTAAATAGACCTACAGTCCGTAGATCATCTCCGTAGATGCCCTTTTCTGCACTTCTTTCAGCGGTCTCTTTAATTTCGTGCCTGAACATCTTTCCTGCACAATTTGATAAAAATACATAAAAACCAATACAAAAAGGCTCTAGACACACACAACTTGTAAGTGAAATGTATTAGAAATACCGTAAACTCACGGTATATCAAGCCTCCAGCAGTGCCATACTAGCTCCTACTCCCACCAATCCAGCTGACCCAATGCAGGTTTCTGACAGTGCACCTGTTGATAAGGGTGTCGACACTTCTCCTACTATTGGTGCCTAGTGCATCGTAGGTATGACTTGTCTTCACCACCTTGTATTGTTTTTATTTATTTTCTTTGAGGGCAAAGTCCTTTTTGTATGGGGAGGGGGTGGTGAGCAACCTGTGTGTATAAAGGTTGGCTCTGTGTTGTGCTTGTCTATTGTGTTTTTGATGAAATTGTGAAGTTTTTGTGTATTGAGGTATGCAACAGTTAAGTTTTAAACCTTTGTATTCTGTTTGAAATGATAATATGTATGGCCTTAATATGAAATTTGAGTGGCAGGCCCCTTGTATGACATCTCAGATACTCAGGTGTTGAACATTGCTAGCTAGCAACATAACTTGGTTAACTAAGCAACTGAAAAATGTAGACAGGTGTCATGTGTGTGTGAGGTTTGCATGAAGTCTGTCATTAGGTACAAAAGCTAGAACTTGCCCAAGTATTCTTGCAAAAGTCGGAAAATAACTGGATAAGAGATGATCATTAGGCCCTTTTTGATAACCCACTCAAAACCAAAAATAAACTATCAAACGAAAGCGTGACCCTTGAACCCTTTTTGAGCCTTGCAAGTAATTTTATTCTTACCCATTGATATCATATCATTTGGTCTCCAAAGCTACGATGCCACAACTCAGGCCAAAAACCTAAGTTGAGGGTGAGCACACCCCGAGTAGAAAGGAAAAAGTGTAAGAAGAAGGTTCACTCAGCCAGCGCTAAAAGCACAATGTCAAAAGAGTAAATTGATCAGGAATAATGTGCATGTTCAAAGAAGCTGGTAGTATAAAAAACAAAAGAAAGGTGAAAATAAAGAAAAGAAAATATGGTGTGGTTCTTGGGATGTACTGAAATGAGAGAAGATGGAATCGAGCGAATAAAGTTATGTGCTAATTAAACTTTGGAGAACTAAGGTAAAATAGTCACTCATAAAACCATATATTCCATTCCCTAGCCCGAGCCTATATTACAAGCCTATAAAGTCCTTCAATGATCCTATTCTAGTTGTTTGAAAGATAGAGTGTATAAAACAAGGGAAATCCTTTGGTCTTTTATTCTTAGTGTTAGAAATTCCTTGTGAGTGTGAGAATCGGATTTAGTCCCAATTGTCATGTGTGAGGGAATTCTTTGATGTGAGGACACTATGTCTGTATTTGATAGTTAAACTGTGTCTGACAATGTAAACGAGCACAAGCATGGTTGACTATGACTAATGGGATGTCATACATTGATCCTTGCATGATTAGATCGATGGTTTCAAATATAATTTTTGGTTAAGATAGTTGTTGCATAAGTATTAAGAGGTGTTGGGTGTTCGAGAGTCAAATGTGTTGTTTTTATCAGCACTTGAGGACAAGTAATGCTTCTAAGTTGAGGGTGTTGATGTGCCGTGAAATCTTGGCACATTTGATGCTCAAAACTAAGGATTAATACTAGAACCAAGTGTATTTAAATAAGATTTGATGTGTTTGTTGAATGGCTAAACAAGTTTACACTTGCGCGGGGAAAGTTGAAAAAGAGGCGCAAAATGAATATACTGAAGGGTACACCACGGAGCCCATCACGGGCCGTGGTTTTCCAGATGAGCCATCATGAAGCCCGTGAAGTGGAAGCAGTGAACCTGAAATGTTTGTTGATAATGACCAAATTCTATGTGAAGAACACAGCCTAAGATGGGTCGTGGTCCTCATGACGGATCGTGATGGAGGTAGTAAAGGAGTTCCAGGAGACATGCATCAAGGAGTTAAATTTAGCATCGCTATGTAAGGACCACGGGAGCCCAGACGGGCCATGGTCCTCACAACGGTTCATGATAGGGGTCGTGCAGATTTTCTAGTGAAGAGGGCTTGGAGAGTTACATTTTGGTGGTCCAATTAAAGACCATGGAAGGCTTCACGGGCTGTGGCCATCATAACGGTCTGTGATGTCGCCCGTGGTAGATTTCCAGTGGACAGGCCTTGAAGAGATGTGTTTTAAGAATACCAAGTAAGGACCACGGAGGGCTTCACTGACCATGAAGCCCTTGACGGGTCGTCATACTGTCCGTTATAAGTCCCGACATTTCAATCCTACTTCGAGTAGGACACTTTTTCGACCGACTATTTGAATTAATTAAATCGTACTGTTGAATTATCTCGTCAGATCTAAAATGAGCGACTATTTTCTTAATATTCTCTACTTTGGTTTTTATCGATTAACATTGAAATCGATTTTGGAGCTTTGATTTTGGGTTTTCTGAATATCAAGTGTTCGTTGAATTTGCAAACTTTCGTAAGTGATTTCTCTTAATGCATTCATATAAATCTTTGATTATTTAGTCAGAAGCATGAGTGTCTAAACACCACAACTAGGGTTGTGGGAACTATGACTAAAATCTGAGTTTAGATTCGTAAAACGAGTAGAATGTAATTCATATTTGCATAACTTAGCTCAACTTTCGTTAGTCATTTGTTCTACTGAGTGCACACTTTAGAACTCTCCTGTACCTATCAATTGTTTGAGAGAAAATTGATAGTTAGGAAAATGTTGGGTTAAACTGTCGAATTAGAGTGAAAGTTCGAGTTTGAGAGAAAAAAACTTTGATCTAAACTTTGTGAGGGTAAAATCGAATCACACTCTAATACTGAGAGGAATTGAGTGGAAAGTTATCTAATAAGACTGAGAAGTGTGAGATACACCTAACTCGCCTGTAATTTGCAAAGAATGAATTACCTTAAACTAGTTCATGAATCAACACCAGATGTAACGTCATAGGAAACACAATCCTGGTTTCATTCATTTATCAATAGAACTTTAAAATCAAGACTCTGTTAATTGCCCTAATCTGGTTATCTCAATAATATTGGTTACTTGGACCTTACAACTAAACCCTATTTACATTTCACAATTACCTTCTTTAGGAAATAATAACAACATTTGAATAAACGCGACAATGAAACTATTGCTATAAAGAAATTCTCTATGGGATCGACTCAACTCATGTTGAGTTCTATAAATTGACTTTGACCGTTTATACTTCTTAATTGAGGTGTAAGTTTGGACGTATCAATACTCCTACATTTAGGTTCTTATCACTGAAAATAATTAAAATTATAAAATTATATGTCTAAAATTAATTTTCATCTATCCAAACTACTTAGAGAAGTGTCACCCAAATTTAGAAAGAAAAATAAAATAAGATAGATAAAATATTCAATCTTCTAACTCACTTAGAGAGTGCACTCAATCATCATCGCACAACATTATATGATACTTCAAGTATAGGTTCACACATTTATATTTATATATATATATATATATATATATATATTTCGAGAGGGGAGCATGGATTCACGTGGACCGAGTAACCCCTCCTGCATACGCCTCTGCTAAGTCTAAAGTCTAAATACATCAAATCTCAAATCTTACCCCCTCCCCCCCCTCCCCCAAAAAAAGCACAAACACAATACATATTAAAGTGTTATCAAAATAATAATACAAAAGAATGCACAATCTTTCGATCTTTAATTGAGATCACGTTCACAAGTTGATCACCATTCCTTAGCCTTCATCTTATTTTTTTGAGTCAAGCTAATACATGAATATGATTATAAGCATAAAAAACATAACTTATAAACTAACATGATTATTTCTACAAAATCTTGTAATTCTCTATTTTCGGGATTACAATATCGAACACCAAATAATGTCTTGAATGTGTCAATTAATTATTTTAGAGATTATGACAATAAAAAAATGGTGGAGTAATAAAAATGATGTCCATTAAGTTTTACATTACTGAAATGACATTTTAGTTTCTTAAGGTTGCATATTTAAATAATTATTAATTTAAATGAGTGATTTTTAATTTATTAAAATATAGCTCATAAATGAGGGAAGAATGAAAAAAAAAGATAAATTATATTTCTTGATCAAAGATAGGGCGTTACTGCATCACTTTTTATATTATTAACTTTATTTATTATTATTCAGGTATAAGTTTACATAAGTTCTTTGGTTTTATCAAATTTTAAATTTTATTTAATTATTATTTATAACTCATAAATAATACATTAATTGTGTAATAATAATATTATTGTACTCATAAGTAACATCATCTATAAATAAATACTTCCTCTCACCTTGTACTACTTAGAGAATTTACATAAATCGTTTTGGTTTGTTCACTCTTATTTAATGGTTGTTCATAAACAATATATTAGTTATGCTAATAATGGCGGAGTAACAATTATAGTTAATGAACTCATAAGTAGCGGTATACATATTTAAAGTTTATGGTCTTACATAAGTGTTTTCATGATCTTCAATTTTTCTATCTTATTACTACTAATATTTAGAAATTTATATGATTTTTATTGAAATAAACTACTACTAAACTTATATGCAAATCATGATCTTATATTTAAAGTTTATGGTCTTACAATTGTTACTGTAATAAACTACTACTAATATTTAGAAATGTAACAACCCATTTGGTTTATTGAGTGTTTAATTAAAAGAAAAGAGGGCCCGACGGTTGGGCACAAGCGTCAACGGAGAAAGGTCGATTCAGGTAATGATTTTGGTTTTTAAGAAAAGGGAATTTGGCTTAAAATTGAATGCACTTATATTTCTTCTTGAAGTTTGAATCAATTATTATTAATAGTCAGAAGGATTGATGTGATTGGTTGGTAGATAGATATATCACTACATATATGAATTATATCTATCAAAATTTTAGTTTTTAAGTCATATAATAACATATTATTAAATGTTGAGTTGGAAATCAATGGGGTTTGCATTACTATTATTTAATTATCAACTTATTTGGGTTATATTAACACTATGGGTGGAAGGAAAATGGATTCTTTGATTAAATTGTGCAGTTTCAATAACTGCAGTGCTGCGTGATCCTCTATGAATTTGAGGGATAATAGTTTTTCTTGGTAATAATGACTTAATGACAATTAAATATTTTAAGGGCTGATGACTATTGGTTATATGATTAACGTAAATTTGAGTTGCAAGTTTTCATCTTGTTATCATATTATGATTCAAGTTTGGATATACTGAAATAGCTAATTGAATATTAGGTGTATTGGATTATTTGAATACCATTAAAATTACGCTTATTGGAGAAATTAAGATTTACCCTTAGGCTTGAACTTTAGGAAATTGATTATAGAATTGGGTGAATTTTTGGGTCTAGGATAGACATATAGTAACATGGGTGTCTATAGACTCGTTAACTTACAAAATATGCATATATACTTGATAGATTGAAAGGTTCAGAGGCATTGAGGAAAGGAAAAGTATTGGAGAAGTAGCTTGCTTGACTTCGGTTCTTCGGTGGAGGTAGGTTATGGTTTATTCTATTTGATAGATAGACTCTTAATAGTGATTGATATGCATTGAGTGATATTGTGAAGTTCTCTATGTACTTGATTGTGTGGTTGTGTGGCTTGGTTGTGTGGTTTGTGATTGGTCTGAAATCCCGAGACTGTGAAATTTATAATTTGAAACCCTCTCTATCAAAGTGATGCCTTGAACAAAGAAGGCTTGATGAAATATTGTTAATGAAGTGAAAAGTGGTGATATAATGATAAATTAAGGATATATTGGATCGGATGTCACGTTCCGGCATGATAATATTGGATCGGGTGCCACATCCGGCGTGATATTATTAGATCGGATGTCACGTTCCGACATGGTATTAATGGATCGGGTGTCACGTTTCGGCACGGTAACATTAAAGCAAAATATAATGAATTAACTTAATGTACTCAATCTCAAAGAAATCATTTCCCAAATGAGAGTGGTGTGGAGGCATGAGTCCTCGTGTGTGTGTTTGGTATGGTGACTAATTATGTACTTCCTTCAGTGTTGTTGTCACTTGTTCATGTTGTTCGTTCTTTTCCACCTGCTAAGTGTTATAGTTGATTTCATGTTATTACTTAATGCATATTAGCTTTTATTTTGAGTCGGCCGATGATATTTATTCAGTACATGTTGCCTTGTACTGAGCCCTACTTGTGTTTTTCTTTGTTTTCCTTTAGTGGAGTGTAGTGAGTGTACCAGTGACCTTGACTAGCCTCAGCTCTAGCCAGACTCCAACATATTAGGTTTCAGGGTGAGCTATTCATTCAAGCTCGTGTTGGATTCTCTCGGTCATGACATAATGTCCTTAGTTTTCGGACGTAAACTATTTATCTCATTTATTTTGGTGTCTTTGATACTTTTAGACTTAGTATTTTGAGATTAGATGTCCTTGATGTGATGACTTTCAGGTTTTGGGAATGACACATAGTAGACTTTAGTGGATTTGTGTTTCTTACCTTAATAAGATTGAGGTTCCGCATTATGGTTTGTATTTCATAAGTTTGACAAGTAATATATGTTGGGGCTTGGATTCATTGGTTCACCCACCTAGGAGGTTAAATGTGGGTGTCACTCATGATTCATTTTGGATCGTGACAAACTTGGTAGTGTTAGGTTCGGTGATCTCATTACACACGGACAAGTATTGTAGAGTCTTGCAAAACGGTACGGGGACGCCTTTACTTTTCTTCGAGAGGCTATAGGACTTTAGGAAAACTTCATTCCTTCTTTCCTTCCTGCTAGTACTTGAATCCAATTGGTATCTAGGTGACACAAATTGGTATCTGAACTTCTTCACTCTATTTCATATATTGTTAGTGCTAGAGTATTAGAAGTTGAAACAACAACACCAGAAAAAAAAATGTGTCCTTGAAAATAGGTATATTTTCTCAATTGACTACAGGGCCTGTAATGGCTAGTGATCAACGTGATTTTTTTTATCAAGTTCATAAAGTTGAAACCCTCATTCTTCATGGATAATGATTAGGAAGATGCTTATGCTTTCATTGTTGATTGTTTTCAGCTGCTACATAAAATGAATATGATGGAGAGGCTTAGTGTTGAGTTTGTGACATACGAGTTTCGGGGAGATGCAAAGTGTGGTGATAGTCTCATGTTGAGTGCCTATTAGTAAAGGCACTACCAATGACTTAAGATAACATTTTCTAGCTTTTTCAGCCAATTATATACCCCAAACTTTGAGCGATAAGAGGAGACATGGTTTCTAGAATATAGAGAAATGGAATATATGTGTGGGAGCTTATGCGGTCAAATTTTGTACTTTGTCTAGATATGTGACTCAACTTTACTTCAGTCTGGAAGACCGAATTCATTGTTTTGTAAAAGTGTTAAGGTAAGAGTTGCATATTCAAGCTTTATATGTGGTTGCTTTAGCAAAATCTTTTCAAGAAGAGGTTAATTATGTGATGGAGGTAGAGGGGGTGAAGTCAGATGACTTTGCCAAGGTGACAATATTCAATAAACTTCATAAGGGACGACTAGATAATGAATACCATTACTTTGGAAAATATAGTTAGTAAAGTTTTCACAACATGTATGGGTTGTTTAGCGAATGATGAAATTAGGTTGCGCCAATTGAGGTTAGAATGTTTAATACATTTTCAGGAATTAATTGTATATTAAAGAGGGTCATAATAAGACTACTACAATAGTACCAATCCTTACTTGGTTAGATATATGAAGTGTGTTACTTTTGTTATCGACCTGATCTAAGAAAGAATGCAAATTGCTTGGGATAAAGACAAAACAGATTTGGTAATGTTTTGCAGCTATTCAATTGGTAGAAATGTGTGGTCTATTTGGGTACGATCCTATCGATAGGTATGATGTGTTCTAGTGAGGTATTTAACGGACTTTTATGGTGTGGCAGTACTAGGGTTATGTGGAAACGAATATGTCGATTGTCAAATGAGAATACTAACTACTTAAGGAGTTATCAGTTGTACGATATGATCAAATAATGAGATTCAGTGTTGCATTCAGATTTGAGAAACCAACTAGCTTGTTACTATGGATGGTGGGGTTAAGCATTGATTTAGGGAATATTTTAGTGGTAGATCTTTAGTATGGTATTAGTGCATTTAGGTTGTGAAGTGTATCTTGATGATTCTAAATGAGGATTAATGATTTTATCATAAGTTCTAAAGGAGTGGATTGATACCGAAATGACAAGTTTATGGGTAAAGAAATTCCTAGTGAGTACACTTGGGTGAATGCAATTGAAGATTTTAGTAAGAAAGTGTGTATACGATTGTGTTAGTTCTTTGGATTTGATTGGTATAACTTGGTTTGAGGTGTCATATAAATGAAAAGGTTGACCTTGTGGTGATGGCAAGGGCTAACTGAGCATGATGGTAATAATAGTTTGTGATGAATTGTGATTAAGATGCAATTATAGGATAAGGATTGTTAGTTAAACAATTTTTTTGTATTGTAATGATGGCTTGTGAGTATCTAAGGTTATGGTTTGCTACTATTTGTGAGTAGCGTGGTTGGATGGAAAGTTCTAGGTGGTATTGGGACGTCGCTCGATAGAATTTAAAGGATCTAGAGTCATAATGAAAAGAATTAGTGTGAGGTAGTGTAGCCTTCGAAAAAAGGAGAGAGCAAGAATAGTAATTCTGATTGCAAGGGTTAAAGATGTATCTGAGGGGAGTTGAGAATTGGGCTTAGAGATGAGTGATTTTCATCTGTTTCACCCTGATTATGGTAATAGTGTCATGGATTCATCAGATTAGTTAAAAATTGTGGCATAAGTTCTTTTGTGGTTTTGAGTTTGGTAATGAGTACAATTGGATTTTTAGCGGAGGATATAGTAAGGTCAATGGAGAGATGATCAATGACAAGGTGAGATACGTGAATTCAAAAAAAACACTTCAAGGTATGAGATACTGTTAATAGATAAAGGGATTGACTTACACAATTTAATTAAGATTTCAAGTTTTTCGTTGTAAGTCTATGTTCATGATGGTATGTTTGTCAAGATATAGATTGGTAAGATAAGAAATGATCGATTGCATCGGTATTGATCATTTAGAAGGACTTATGCATGATTTGGATCGTGAAGTTTGTTACTTTTGATTGTTAAAGGACCTAAGGAAGGTTTTCACTTAAAAGTGTTGGGTTAGAGTAAGGTAAATGACCGGAGTGGTTATGATGGTTGTTAGTATTGAGCGTGTGGGCTTCAATGGAATGATGTGAAAAACATGTAAGTCTGATAAATAAAGTATAGGTATGATCGTAATGGGGACCAGACTGGTGGATTGTGGGTAGCTAAAAACAAAAGAAATGGAGTCAACTAAATGAAAATGTTTGAAATGGGCTCTTGAGAGGAAGCATTTAGTGTTATTCAACCTTGGTTCCGTACTTTGTAATGTGACCAATTTGGAGTATGATTTACTAGCTATGTCTATGCGTGTTTTCATTTCTTGGGGTGGATCCCTAGTCTGCAATGTCTTCTTGGTGGGGTAAGATGTTTGGCAGAGTTGGTTATTTCAGATAACACATTTGGTGTTATCTTGGAGTTGTTAAAGTATTTCAATGGTTCTACATGTACCGCCTTACTTATGAGAATTTATAGAAGAGCTACTATTGGTATTTATAGTTGTCCGACAGTCTTAATATTTGTCTAGTTGTTGAGGTCATGTTTCGATTATGTGTGGTTGAATGTGGGGACCATGGAGTCTAGTTCTGCCATTCTTAAGGGTTATCTATAATCACAACTACTAATCTAGCATTTTGTTAGAGGTTTTGTATGCTTGAGTGTATTGTTCGATGGGTGGTTATTTGATCATTTCTTTTTTTTTGGTTAGATAAGTTTGATTCTCCCCTGATGAGTACCGGATGTCTAAAGAAGATTTTTTTTATAACTTAGGTTCATGGAAAGTTTATGTTGTGAGAAGGAACTATTGATAAGACTTATAATAGTTTGTGCATTATGAGTGTGTGGTGGTTAGTTCACGTTCACTTTTGATTATAGTCAGTATTGATTCAAGATTTTATCACGGTTATGTGAGGTAAGATTCGTCCTGATGGTGGTGTCAAGGTCCTTGAGAAAATGTTGCGGACGTGTGTACAATTAACTTTGGTGGTTATTGGAAACAGTTTTGTTTTAGTTGATTTTACATACAACAATAGTCATCATTTGAGTATTAAGATGGCCCCATTTGAGACATTGTATGAGAGAAGGTGTAGGTTTTCAATTGATTGGGCTGATGTACTCGAGGTAAGACCTTGGCGTACTGATCTTTTGAGAGAACTATTTGATAAGGTGAAATCATTCAAGAGAAGCTTCTAGCAGGTCAGAGCAGGCAGAAGAAATATGCAAACCTAATGGTCAGGGGCTTGGAGTTCATCGAGGGAGAGCAAGTGTTGTTGAAGGTTTCACCCATGAAGGGCGTGATGAAGTTTGGTAAGAGAGGTAAGCTTAGTCCGATGTATTTGGACTGTTTGAAGTTCTTAAGCGTGTGACAGAGGTAGCCTATGAATTAGTTTTGCCTCTAGGATTATCAGGAGTACACCCATTGTTTCATGTATTTATGTTGAAGAAATACCATGGTGATGGAAACTACATTATTCCATGAGATTCGGTCATACTTGATGAGAATTTGTGTTATAAGGAGGTGCTCGTAGTTATTCTAGATAGGGAGGTTCACAAGTTGAGGTCGATGGAGATTGTATCTGTGAAGGTGCGATTAAGGAGTTCACTTGGTAGCAGACTGAGGCTGATATGCATGGAGGATATCCCCATATTTATGTTGAGTTAGGTACCCTTTCTTATGCTAGCCTTATTTTGATCGTTCGAGGACAAACGATGGGTAAATTGCTATCTAATGTAACAACCCATTTGGTCGTTTTGAGTACTAGAATCTTTTATTTCATAAAAGACTCTTTCAATAGGTTCTAAATGGGTATTTTGGATTATTCGTAACTATAGTTATAGGATTAAGGGGGTAGTTTAAATAATTAATTTAGTTGATGATGAAGAAAATAGCGGTAAAATTAGTAGGGTCACGTTTACCACTTTTATAATTGGTCTTTAACTACTTAGGGTTTACTAATTATTGAGTGATTAATTAAAAAGAAAAGAGGGTTCGACGGTTGGGCACAAGCGGCAATGGAGAAGGGTCAATTCAGGTAACGATTTAGGTTTTTAAGGAAAGGGAATTTGGCTTAAAATTGAATGCACTTATATTTCTTCTTGAAGTTTGAATCAATTGTTATAAATAGTTAGAGTGATTGATGTGATTGGTTGGTAGATAGATATATCTATCAAAATTTTAGTTTCTAAGCCATATAATAACATATTATTAAATGTTGAGTTGAAAAGCAGTGGGATTTGAATTACTATTATTTAGTTATCAACTTATTTGGGTTATATTAACACTGGGTTGAAGGAAAATGGATTCTTTGATTAAATTGTGCAGTTTCAATAACTGCAGTGCTGCGTGATCCTTTACGGATTTGAGGGATAATAGTTTTTCTTGGTAATAATGACTTAATGATAATTAAATATTTTAAGGGCTGATGACTATTGGTTATATGATTAACGTGAATTTGAGTTGCAAGTTTTCGTCTTGTTATCATATTATGATTCAAGTTTGGATATACTGAAATAGGTAATTAAATATTAGGTTTAATGGATTATTTGAATACCATTAAAGTTACGATTATTGGAGGAATTAAGATTTACCCTTTGACTGGAACTTTAGAAAATTGATTATAGAATTGGGTGAATTTTTGGGTCTTGAATAGACATATAGTAACATGAGTGTCTATAGGCTCGTTAACTTAAAAATTATGCATATATACTTGATAGATTGGAAAGGTTCGGAGGCATTGAGGAAAGAAAAAGTATTGGAGAAGTAGCTTGCTTGACTTCGGTTCTTCGGTGGAGGTAGGTTATGATTTATTCTATTTGATAGATAGACTTTTAATACTGATTGATATGCATTGAGTGATATTGTGAAGTTCTCTACGTACTTGATTGTCTGGTTGTGTGGTTTGTGATTGGTCTGACCGTGAAATTTATAATATGAAACCCTCTCTATCGAAGTGACGCCTTGAATAAAGAAGGCTTGATGAAATATTGTTAATGAAGTGAAAAGTGGTGATATAATGGTCTATTAACGATATATTGGATCAGATGTCACGTTCTGGTATGATATTATTGGATCGGGTGCCACGTTCCGACATCGTATTATTGAATCGAATGTCACGTTCTGGCATGATATTATTGGATCGGATATCGCGTTCCGGCACGGTAACATAAAAGGAAAATATATTGAATTAACTTAATGTACTCAATCTCAAAGAAATCATTTCCCAAATGAGAGTGGTGTGGAGGCATGAGTCCTCGTGTGTGTGTTTGGTATGGTGACTGATTACGTACTTGATTTAGTATTGTTGTCACTTGTTCATGTTGTTCGTTGTTTTCCACCTGCTAAGTGTTATAGTTGATTTCATGTTATTACTTTATGCATATTAGTTTCTATTTTGAGTCGACCGATGATATCTACTCAGTATATGTTACCTTGTACTGAGTCCTACTTGTGTTTTTCTTTGGTTTTCTTTTGTGGAGTGCAGTGAGTGTACCAGTGACCTTGACTCGCCTCAGCTCTAGCCAGTCTCCAACATATTAGGTTCCAGGGTGAGCTATTCATTCAAGCTCGTGTTGGATTCTCTCGGTCATGACATGATGTTCTTAGTTTTCGGACGTAAACTATTTATCTCATTTATTTTGGTGTCTTTGATACTCTTAGACTTAGTATTTTGAGATTACATGTCCTTGATGTGTTGACTTTCAGGTTTTGAGAATGACACAGAGTAGACTTTAGTGGATTTGTATTTCTTACCTTCATAAGATTGAGCTTCCGCATTATGATTTGTATTTCGTAAGTTTAACAAGTAATATATGTTGGAGTTTGAATTCATTGGTTCGCCCACCTAGGATGTCAAGTGTGGGTGACACTCATGATTCGTTTTGGGTCATGACAAGAAACTTATATGATTTTTAAAATATGGTAATCAAAAAAATAAAAAATAAAATAAAAAATAGGTACAAAGTAACCTTATGGCTATCGATTCCATTTTTTTTCTTCTCTAATGAATTTTCAACATTTCTACCAATCGTGGAAAAAGATACTTAATTAACTAGTTAATTAATAAAACATGAAAAATGAAAATGAAAAGTAGTGGAATGGGCTCATAGAAAGCAAATTATTTTTTCCTTAATTTGTTCCTTAAATAGTGTTGGAAGCGCAGTTTCGAAGCTGGGAGAGTAAATAATACATTCATACCTAGACATTCTTTTTAATATGAGATAATTGCTACCTTGAATTTAACATGTTTCATTAATTAAGTAATTCATATCATACCAAAAGGGAAAGGAGATGACAAAATATATAATTTATAGCTCTTGTATATTAACATTATTATCTTCCTAAAAGAATCAAAAGAAATAAACAATAGAAATTTAATTGCAAAAACTACTGTAATAATATTTATATACACGGCAGCAAAGCTTGAAAAAGTATAGTATTAATAATTTAACTACTAGATTAAGTTGCAGCACTTGTTAGGTCAATCCATTTACTAATTAAGAGGAATATCATGTGCGTTGTGACATCCACGAAAGAAATGCTTTTGTGAAGAAATTTCACATGTTCATATGGAATGATTAATATCCTTTTAGATCTCCAATATAATTCTATAACAATTAGCATCATTTAATTTTACACGTATGCGGAAAAGTGCATATAAAAAGAGAGCATGAAGTATATTAAAGAATATTAACTCTCACAATGTGAGTTTGATTATCTTCGCATGTGAAAATGAACAATAATTAAAGAATGAGAAAAATTAAAATAAAGAAAAAATTATTAGCCTAAAAGAAGATATATATATATATATATATATATATATATATTACCTCCTCTAAAAAGCATTATACAATATACAAACATAGATACATGAATTATTTCATATTACTTGGATAAGAGATACTATTAAAAGGTAAGTAAGTGAAACTACACAAAATTATATAAAAGAAGATCGATTACTTAGACAGTTAGAAAAATAGAAAGATCTTTAACATGAAAAAAGAAAATACATTAGGAGAGTAAGGTTACCATTTTTCAGAGGTGCGGAACTGGTAGCTGATGAATTCATATTTGTGATAGTGTGGTAGGTGGTAGTGTGGTAGGTGAGGTATTAACTAGCCATATTTTATTATAATATTCTTTTTTCAAGGGTGTTAATCTTGATATTTCTTTAATATTATTTATGATATATTCTAG
>JAJOOO010016199.1:0-12369 GCA_029582685.1 Solanum piurae
TGCTATATTTATGTTCACTTTCGTTTTAGAAGTCAAAACTTATATTTGCATCTCAAACAAAAATATGATGCTTCAAAAGTGGCTATTTGGTAAAGGATTGATCAAAAGAGTCCATCTATGGCAGCCCACGTCCAGTAATTCTGGCTTGGGCTTGTACTTTAGGCCCATTTATGGACTGAAACATCATATGGGCATATTGGTAATCATGCTAAATATAGAATTTACGCAAGTGTTCCCTTAATTTTTTAAATCGTTGTTGAGATATTATCTCTATTTTTAGAAGTTTCGTAGATATAGCATTTTAGAAATCACCATTATGAATAGCGTTTGACTATGGTTTGATATTCGGCTATTCGCTTATATATTATTCAATCTTACAGAGAAAAAATAAAATTGTTGTTTTGTTTATACTTGTTTCAAATTAAACATTAAACATTCATTTCCATATTATTTTTATCTTGTTCAACATAAAACATTTTTCTATACTAATAATATATTTATAGTACTTTTTTATTTGCATATTCCCTTTGTGAAAATATCCTTGCAGCTCACTCCATGTCCCTTCTTTTTCAACCTACCACCTCTTGTCTATTTTTAGCTTTCTTTTTTTTGTTTATTTTCTATGCTTTCTTTTTTCTTTATTTGTTTAAGTATCATTTTAAGTTTACTCCAATTATTTGAAAAAATAAATAATGTTAACACAAGAACTCAAGAAGAAACTTCATGATCCAATAAAATGAGAAAATATAATCTAAGTGAACTTGTATATAAAGTAAATTCATCCATTTATCTATTTAAATACTCCCTCCATTTCTACTCCGTGTGTGGCAGTGGCGGCTCTACACCTTTGGAAAAAAAGCAATCGCTTTAGGCCCCAAAATTTGAGGGGCCTCATTTAAAAATAAAATAGTATGTTATACATATTTTTTTAAAAAATATAGAGTATTATTTATAGAAAATATAAACTTTTCATAAGAGAGCAAAGAAGTAATAGAAGTTTGATAAATTATGAGTACTATGTCTCAAGAAAAATTAAATAATTGGCTATAATAAACTTCATAAAAAAAATATATTCAAATTTAAAGCCTCCATTCAGATTTGGCTTTAAGCCACCAATTTATTAGAGCCGCCCCTGGTGTGTGGTGGAGTTAGATCGAACTTAATAGTTAATTTAAGCATCATTTATTTTTAAACATTCATTGTACATGGATAAATTATTAATTTGAACTCAATAACTTCATATAACTAGGATCACAAATCAATACGTTTCAAACCCATATGAGTCTGTGTAAGTTACCTGCACCATGCAGAGGCAGCGCTAGAACATAAATTGCAGATTTGACCGAACTCAGTAGCTGATTCAAATTCATCATTTATTTTTAAAATGATCATTCATATGTACAAATTACTAATTTTGAACCCAATAACTTCACAAAATTAAAACCACAAATCAATAGGATTCCAAATTTTAATTTTGCCTATGAGTGTACGTTACGTGCACCATCCAGAAACAGAGCTACAATGTAAGTTTCAGTCGAACTCAATAACTTTGATTCTAACTTTATACGTATTTTAAAAATAAATTACATCTATACAACTCAATAACTTTAAGAATAAACTCATAATTTTCAAATCTCGATTTTCAAATACCACATTTTTTAAAAAGGGAAATAAAAGAAGAAGCTTTCCTCATATTTATGTGTACCATAGTCCATATTCAAGAGGAAAGTGAGAGGAGTAAAAAAACAAAATATTTATTTGTTTGAAAAAATCTAAAACCCTAAAAACAACACTATAGAATTTTGTGTAAACAAAAATACAGAGAAAGCAACAATGGCGATTTTAGGGCTCTCAAATCCAGCAGAATTAGCTTCTTCTCCTTCTTCTTCCTTAGCTTTTTCCCACAGGATGCATTCTTCCTTCATTCCTAAACAATGCTTCTTCACCGGAGTTCGCCGGAAAAGTTTTTGCCGGCCTCAACGTTTCAGCATTTCAAGTTCATTTACTCCGATGGATTCTGCTAAGATTAAGGTCGTCGGCGTCGGTGGAGGTGGAAACAATGCCGTTAACCGTATGATTGGCAGTGGCTTACAGGTATCTATCCTCTTTTCCTTTTTGTCCCTTTTCTTTTTCCCAATTTTGTTGCTTTATGGTAAAAACACGTGTTTTGTTGTAGTACCTTATCTACTGTTCCAAGTTTTGTTGTCTTTATATGCTATTTCCAGTAAAAAAGGATAGACTTGGATTTTATTTTATTTTTGGTTATTTATTCATCTTGCATATGCATATTTAAGAGAATGTTTTCAAATTAGCTAGCTATTGAAACTCCAAAAGCATTGACGATAGAAATGAGAGAAAAGAAAAAGGAATATGTTTCACCAAGAAAATGGATTTCATTTGTTGTATGGACTCAGTAAACACTGTGGCAGTGAGCATTTTCCTTTGGTTCATATTTTAATTGTTATCAGTTATACATGTCATGAATTTTGATAATTCTGTTTCTGAAGTTCTAGATCAGAATATGATTGGTTGCCTGTTTCTGGCTTCTTTAATTGGTTTTGCGAACCACTCTGCCTTCAAGTGATGTGTTAACTTGTTTTTGTACTCAATTTGCTGCTTATTTGTCAATATTTGCATCAAAGATTGTATCTCAATGCATAATGAAGAAATAATCGGAGAGAGATATTTTATAGGCTTTGTTATCCAGGCTCGGCAGGAACAAGACCAGGGACTATGCTCTATGCTTTGTTCCTGTCCAGGGCTGGAGCTATAGTGTAACATGGGGTTCGGGTGAACCATGTAGCTTTTGCGTAAACCTGTATTTGTACTAAAAACTCAAAAAACAAATATATTGTTGTTGACGTGTGAAACAACATACAAAAACAATCGGATAGTTCAGTGGTGCATGCATGGGCTGCGAAGCTCTTGTGTCCCCTTCTTACTTCATCAAAAAAAAAAAAAAAACTCTTGTCCCTTAGATATATGGGTTCGAAACTTGGTAGCTGTGCGTCATTTGTAGTTGATTTTTTGCTATATATGCTCTCTTTCTAAAAGAGAATATTCATTACTCTCTATTAGTTTCTCATAGGTTCTCTTTTCCGAAAAAGAAAAAATCATTAAATTGATAATTGAAAAAACCAATAAAGTAAAATATATAGTTGTTGACGTGTGAAACAACATACAAAAACAATCGGATAGTTCAGTGGTGCGTGCGTGGGCTGCGAAGCTCTTGTGTCCCCTGGATATGGGTTCGAAACTCGGTAGCTGCGCGTTTTTTTTTTTGACAACCGAGAAATCCGTCTGTTACCCGCCCTTTGGACCAATCACAGCCTTCTAAACTCGGTAGATAATGGGCCCGCCCCTCTACCCTTCTCCACTTAAATACCGGGCTTCGCTTTGCATGGTGTGGGGCTTGAACCTGCGACCTAAGCCACAAATCCTCCACCTTTTGCCACTTGAGCTAGGCCTTGGGGGCGTAGCTGCGCGTTATTTGTAGTTGATTTTTTGCTATTTATGCTCTCTTTCTAAAAGAAAATATTCATTACTCTCTATTAGTTTCTCATAGGTCCTTTTTTCCCTTTTATATGCAGCTTTTTTCCGAAAAAGAAAAAATCATTGAATTGATTATTGAAAAAAAACAAAAAAGTAAAATATATAGTTGTTGACGTGTGAAACAACATGCAAAAACAATCGGATAGTTTAGTGGTGCGTGCGCAGGCTGCGAAGCTCTTGTGTCCCCTGGATATATGGGTTCGAAACTCGGTAGCTACGCGTCATTTGTAGTTGATTTTTTGCTATATATACTCTCTTTCTAAAAGAGAATATTCATTACTCTCTATTAGTTTCTTGTAGTTTTTTTTAACTTTCTATATGCAGTTTTTTTCTGATAAAAAAAGGTCATCAAATTGATAATTGAAAAGACCAAAAAAGTAAATTGTTGTACTGAAGTGCCATTGGTCATGTATCGTTTGCAAATCATGATAATTATAGTGATAGGTACTTATATTTATATAGTGTTCAAGTAGTTTGTGATATTTAGTTTGTCGGTTTTTGAATATATCAAATATCAGTATTTGTTCGTTAGTTTGGTGATTGTTATACATTAGCTTGAGGTCATTGTCTTATCTTAAAATTCAGAACCCATAAACCTAAAATGCTGGCTCCGCCTCTATTACTTCCTTTACTTTAGAACATAGGATCTCATAACCAATCTTCTTCTTTCATTTGACTTGAGATTTCCTTTTATCCTAGCAACAAAGTGGTTACCCTTGGGTTCTCTATAACCATCAAATGATTGGTTTTTGGGCATTTTGTTGGCTGCCTAAATCTCTTGATGTTGCTTTCTAATTCATTATCTTCCAGAAAAGCGTATGTTGGAATACAATGCCATTACAAGGTTGCATGTGTACTTTTAGTGCTGGGTAACAAATTGTGCCATGAAGAGAAGCTAGAAATATCCCTTACAAATAAAGGAAAGGAAAGCTAGAAATCTCTTATTGTCTATAGGATTTTCGATCAGTTGGCTTTTTGTTATTATCTTTTCTGAAAATTAATTGAGATGCCATGTCATGATATCATCCCTTCATTTCATATGATGAATCTAAATGCTCCATGTCCAAAAATAGGGTGTTGACTTCTATGCTATAAACACGGATGCTCAAGCACTGGTACAGTCTGCTGCCGAGAACCCACTTCAAATTGGAGAACTTCTGACTCGTGGGCTTGGTTAGCACTCTTCTGTCTCTGTATAAAGAAATTACTCTTTCATAATAGCTGTTTTTCATTAATCAAATTCAACCTTGTTAAAAGAACTTCGGCAAAAGCTAACGTTAAGACAGTTATACTCTATCCTGACTTTAGAAAATGATAGAGTATTACTTTATTATTACCTACATGGAATCATGTGGTGTCACATGTTTCTCTAGAGTCTAGATGTAGATGCCTTTTGTTTTGCTATTGATTTTGAGGTGTATGTTCAACGGTTTAACAAGCGTGACATCTTTATGCTTCTTGATAAGCTAGTTAACTCTATCTTTATTCGTAATGATTTGTTAAGTAAGTTGCTTTTAGAGATGCAGGTACTGGTGGCAATCCTCTTTTAGGGGAACAGGCAGCGGAGGAGTCAAAGGAAGCTATTGCAAATTCTCTAAAAGGTTCAGATATGGTTTTCATAACAGCAGGAATGGGTGGAGGTACAGGATCTGGTGCGGCTCCTGTTGTGGCTCAAATAGCAAAAGAAGCAGGTTATTTGACTGTTGGTGTTGTTACATATCCATTCAGCTTTGAAGGACGTAAAAGATCTGTGCAGGCAGGTCCCATTTTCAGTTCCTTGGAGAATAGTGATTTACTTCTTTTTCTGAACTTTTGGAGATCTTTCTGCTCCACATCAATTAGAAAAGGTTGAAGCATGTAAGATATTCCTGCTTAAAAAGGGAAGGAGGATATCCAAGGTGATAGAAAAAGTTGCAAGAAAATAAAAAACAAGCAATTGGATTCTTTAAATTCTTTTGGGGTTCTGGCTTAACTAGCTGCATCAGTATCCAAAAAAGGAACCTCTTCGACTTAAAGAGTAGGAAATCTTTTAGGAAGATGCATTTTCATTTCTATTGATTACCGGAGACATGCTTGATGTGGAAGGGAGTGAGGTGAAGTTGGTATTGAGTTGTATAGTGTCGAGTTTATAGATTAACTGTTGAGATGCACAAGAAACTTATAGTGTTCCTTGATGTATCTAAAGGATATCAAGTGCTTTCTTAGGCAAAAGTGTTCACATGCTCATGCCTGAACAGGATTCTGACTTTTCTAACTGTCTGATTTTATTTTTGTGTCAATGGCTTACGTTCCTTGTCATAAAGATTTTTTGTTCATGGCAATGTTTTATTCTCCTATCATCCATAGTCTTTCATGTTTCTAATTTGAACTTATTGATTGACAGGCTCTGGAAGCAATTGAAAAACTTCAGAGAAATGTTGACACTCTTATAGTAATTCCCAATGATCGTCTTCTAGATATTGCCGATGAGCAGACACCACTTCAAGATGCTTTCCTTCTTGCAGATGATGTATTACGTCAAGGTGTCCAAGGAATATCTGATATAATCACTGTGAGTTTCTTTGTCTAAAGCCAGCATCTCTTTTCTTTTAATGATATTCTGAAATTCTTCTTTGTCTCATATAAATATGTATAATGTCATTGTACTGGTTATGTTACTTTACTAAATTCCCAAAACACACTTGCAGACCCTCACCAAAACTAAAAAGGGCCTATTTCTTCTATGATGAATTTTTTGTGTACTAAATATTTTCATAAAGTTGCATCTGTTTAATATCATATCAAAAAAAGTTCTCCCATTAAATTAGCTATATCGTAGTATGCATTAAAATCTAGATATAATATGAACTGGTCCTTTTTCGGTAGATTCCTGGGCTTGTGAATGTGGATTTTGCCGATGTAAAGGCAGTGATGAAAGACTCTGGAACTGCTATGCTCGGAGTGGGGGTTTCATCAAGCAAGAACCGAGCTGAAGAAGCAGCCGAACAAGCAACTCTGGCCCCTCTAATTGGGTCGTCAATTCAATCTGCAACTGGGGTAGTATATAACATTACAGGAGGAAAAGACATAACTTTGCAAGAAGTGAATAGGGTGTCCCAGGTAATGATGAACTTTTTTTTCTCTTTCTTTTGTTCTTTGTACCTCCAGTAGTATTAAAGAAACCTTTGGCTCTATATTAAACGTTGGCAATATTTCTCACAGGTTGTTACCAGTCTGGCTGATCCCTCTGCTAACATCATATTTGGTGCTGTTGTTGATGAGCGCTACAATGGCGAAATACACGTGACAATAATTGCAACTGGTTTCACCCAGTCATTTCAGAAGTCGCTTCTATCTGATCCACGAGGAGCTAAGCTACTTGAGAAGGGCTCTGGAATCAAAGAAAGCATGGCATCACCTGTTACCCTGAGATCATCAAACACACCTTCAACAACCTCACGGACACCTACTCGAAGGCTGTTCTTTTAGCTCCTTCATATTGTTTTTTTACAGCTTCATTACTACTCTCCTTTTTAGTTTCTTCCTTTGTATTTAACATGTTTCGCTGAAGGGAACTGATTAGTGTTTGCATGTGGCTGTAGAGAGAGTGATTATTCTTTATCAGATGCATACTCAGCTGTGCTCTCTTGTGACATGCATGTAAAATATTGATACCTGTTGATTATTTCCCCTTCGATGAATGTTGGGACTCGTAAATAGATTGGAAAACTTTGCTCTCCACCGCTTTATTCGTTACATTACAGATTACATCCAAGAAATATATTGTGTGAAGATGGACAAAATGGATCAGTTAAATGCTAATTTCATAGCAACAGACTGGCTATGGAATTATACAGCTCAATGGGTTGGCAACCGAGGTGGATCTATGATTTCAAGTTTTTGTATTCTACACTTCATCACTTTTTGCTTATCAAGTTCTGGACGAATTGTTATACATATTACGTGAAGTTCTAACAATATTGGGTTTTGGATCAGAGCTACAATCTTATCAAATATAAGCAGATAACCACATCTGTTTGAAGAGACATATGATGTGAAAAAACATTATACTTGCACGTTCATATTTCCATATCCCAGCCGAAGCTTCGACCAATGTATCTTTCACATCTCCAATCCATACCTCTTGAAAAGGGTATGAATTGGAAACCTACCTAGAAAAGTACTCCATTACTCGACTACTTTGTCCGCTGCTTTCAATATTCGGTGGATGATGTTGTAGATGGAGCAGCGACTAAATATGTTAAAGAACACAATATGGATATGGAAATTCTACCTTCAAAAGGTAAGGGTAAGGTCTACGAACACCTCACCCTCCCCAAGCCCCACTTGAGAGATTGCATTGGATATGTTGTTGGCTAAAGCTATTGAATCTTGATCATCGTTTCTAAAGGAATCATATTTGAGATGTGGGGTCCAAGTATAAAATGTAGTATATATTGAAACGTTAGATACATATTGCCCAGAGATGTGAACAATATAATTGCATTTCATTTATGCAAATTACCATCTCATTACAACCACTAGAAGAGGATCACAAAAAGAATGACAATTCAGGGGTAGGTGCAAAGAACAACATACTTTCACCAAAATATTCAAATAAAGGTGGCAACAAATTTGCAGCATCCATATCCTTCTTCAAGGCCTGACCAAGAGCAGCTGATGTTTTTTGGCTTTGCCCACCAGTAATCTCCCTTCTGCTGGGTCTCGTCACATTGGTCACATTCTTATTTTGCAAATCTTGTGGACTTGATGATAAATCCCCATCTGTAACAGCCAGCACTGTGTCATGTCCATCGGTAGCTCCTTGTATGTCTGCTGGCAAAGAATCTGACAGCATTGGTGTAGGACCATCTGTTACTAATTTCTTGGTTGGCGGCTGTGAGACCATGTTGTCCGTGCTGGTTTTGCGTTTGTCTAGACAATTATGAAGCGGCATTGAGAGAAGTGTATTGATAATCAAGGATGACAAAAGTAACATTTAGCATGACAAAAGACATCCATGGAAACACACAAAATCAATAATGCAAAAACTTATATGAATATACAGATATACACATTATTTCTTCACTGTAAATGGTTTAAGATATTTGAGGCTTACTGAGTTCCTAATTAGTATCTAGATACCAAGTGAGAGAACTAAAACCTTCAAAGGTGTTTCAGACAGAAACATGCTTGCGTTCTAAAAAATTAGCATACAATTTCCACATGCTATCATAAAAAGAGAAGCCAATCTGATCCACAAACTAAGATATAAAAAACTATCGAGATCTATCCTATAGAATGTATCATTCTAAGAACCAATTTGTATTGACAGTTAGAGCAGAAAGACACACTCAGCGGACAACTTAACACAAATATTTCAAAAACCTGAGTTTACAGAATTAGTTAACTTCAAGACGTACTCGATAATGTAGCCAAAACTTTCAATTTACTCTTCAGGAATGTCCGATTTGATGGAGATAGAGATGCAGGAAGCATCTTGAAATGCTCATACATGCATAGACCCGCAGCGCACTGTAAACGAAAACACAGTTGGAAGAGTTTTCATCAGTGAAGTAGGAAATTAATCCTAAAAGACAAGTCATGTTAGGCTACATAAACCATCACAAAAGAAATAAGTTGATGAAATGACAGAAAAATGCTTGGATCATGCAAGCAAGGTACCATTAAGGCCCCATATACGCGCCAAGCTTCATGTCTCTTCACTTCATTTTTTTGTTTCTCAAACTGCATTTCAGGCTCCAACAATCGCAAATAAGCTTCAAGATTTGGCAGCACAAGCAGGCGAACCTACACAAAATTTATAAGCATCACAGATTGCAGCAAAAAGTTGCGCCTTAGTCCCAAACAATATTGGGTCAGCTATACGGATCCAAATTGACCATGTTCCCCATTTAAACATTACAGATTCCTAAAATCTTAAATTTTAGAAACAATGAAAAGATAAAAAAGAAAATACAGGGATATCAAGGAGATACCACACCAGGTCCAAGAGCTGCTAGCCCTTGAATTGCTCCATAATGCTGTGGCAGTGCCTTAGCTGGATCAAGATAAGCATGCAGCAAAGTCTTCGTGACACGTGGCTGGAGACTGTGATAGACATGACCATATCTGCGCAGCAATAACTTGTGAACGACACAGTCTCAATTGATTATGGAGATTTAACCAAGATCATGGAAGTGAATGACCAACAATTGCCAAGCACTATCGTTTCTAGCAGATTAAGAAATGCTTTACACGTGTCAACAATTATACAAATATATAACCACCCCCTTCCCCTGAGACTCCATAAAAATAGTAGGTAGCAAGGAGATGCATGCTTTCTTAGCCTTTGATGAAACAAAACCAAGAGAACGACTGAATAAAGAGATCCCTACCGCCTGCATATTAAAGCAATCAACTTTGCTGTAAAGTCCCTTAGTTCCCAATGGTTGTCAGAGAATTTATTCCCCAGCCTTTTCGCAACAAGGCATGTCATTACAGACGGCATCGACTGGTGCAGCTGGAAAGGTTAACAGAGAATCAACAGATGCAACTATAGCAACATCATGCAGCCCCAAAGCCCAAAGTTGCAGGATTAAGCCCAAACCAACTTTCCAGTTATGCATAAGACACTAATTTAATGAACAAAGTAATTTAAGAACTTATTCAGAGTAAAGAAAATTAATGTTGTTCATGAAAGCTAACTCCATCTCTTTTCTTAACAGACATCTACTTAGTTGTCCACCATAATTCTCCAGAGACATATTAAGGTTTGAGAAATCCAATCATAAAAATGATATCTAGCTTTATAGAGTTAGTTTTTATTAATGTTTTATCCGGGATCCTTTTAGAAAAACAAAATGAATAAATAACATCAAATAATTATAAAACATGGTCATCAAGGATAACCAGATTTATAAAGATAGAGGTTATACAAATTTATCCTGCATTCCTTAAAAAATAAAAGGATAAGTATACTGAAGTAAATGGCACTGAGATATCAGCAAGGGACTCACATATGGTTCAATGTGTAAATGAGAATTCTGAAGAAGGCTCCAGACCAGCCTCATCAAAGCAAAAAGGAGATCAAAATTATTCAAATTCCGTGCAACCTGACATAAAACAGAATATCATTACATCATTTATCACACCTACAAATGTTACATTACTGGACTTGAATTGACCTATACCTACCTCATCAGCAACAAAATATGTAAAGTAAGGAACTAAGGGATGGAGCCCAGGGTCTGTTGCTAAGCTTGCTAAAGCTTCTTTGAAGAGAGGGGAGTTGGATTTATTCATGATAAGCTCTGTAATCTTGTCATAATAAAGCTGCAAAACAACCAAAGATGCATAAGGATAGAATCATATGGGATGGGCACAGAGGACACAACCATATTGGCCAAGGTGTACCTGAAGTTCACGGGATAAGACATGCTTAACAGGTACTTTAAGATCAACAGGAACTCCATCCTCCTTATACTCTGCCTTTTGGTTATCAGGAGGTAGAACAAGTGCTGCCATGAAATTAATCTGTCAGTTGCAAGTACAAATTTTATTTTTTGACAAGTTCCAGGTATAAAATAACATCCATTATGAATTTTAATTGGTTTTGTTTCATCACTATCCTCTTCCATTATTTGCAGCCACAGAGCAGAGGGAACAAATCAAACCAGGACAACTAAGAGAATGAGAATCAATATCATGTTGATAAAACAGCGCATAACAAACAACAGATAACTGGAGAAACCATCATCTATGAATGTTAACATGCTACACAAGTAATTGCTGCTAAGTTATTGTAAAAGATGAACCTTCAAGTGGAGGATTTTCAGGAATAGCAGGCTGTACCCCTTCTATAGCTAACCAGTGAGCAAAAAGAGCAGTATCTAGTGGTGCTTTCGGCAGAGGTGCTTCGATCACCTAAAACACAGAAATAGAAAACTTACTATACTTAACTAGTCCAAAGAAAAAAAGTTGGTAGCAAACCCAAGATATTCCAAATTTCTTACATCTTTGAATTCTATATCCTTCTCTTCAATATAGAACAAATCCTTATGCCCAGCAGCCCTCCTGAACCGTAAGGGATCTCCCGAAGCAAAACCATATATTGGCTGCGCAAGGCACACATATATAACACAACAAATAAAAGACAACCAATAAAAACAGATAGTTTTTGCATGCAATGACAAACATTCAAACAACCAAGCAATGAACAAGGATGGATGTACATCAGGGCAGTAGCTGTGGCCTCACCACTGCCTTCAACTTGTACTACATATATATAGCTTAATTATTTGAACATCTATACTTGTAAAAAGTCTACACTGAAAATAGTGAGTCTAGTGATAAATCCACACCCTACTTACTTATAATCCTGGATATGCCTCTGGTTGGCAGAGGCAGATGGAGATTTTTAGTTTATGGGCGAGTTCTGGATCATTTAAACATATCAAATGAATATTTTAGCACAAATACAATTGTTGAGCCAAAGTTAGTGGATTTCGCCCAACTCGTAACTACCACGTTGGCTCCACCCCTGCTGTCAATGAGCAAACAGAGTAATAACTGAAGAGGAGAGTTACCTCTACATTTCTCAAGGTGAGTGCAGAATCAACATCATCAGTAGATAAAGTAGTTCTCTTCGAATGGCGCATACATTTTATAGCCTCCTACAGTATCAACCAAAAAATCCTATAAATTCACGTGAGGCACAATAATCACCTAAATTTGAATTTCACAACATTTTTGTTATCTCGAACAGCAAAATTTAATACAATAATGCGAGCGCCGAGCTTCAAACATGAAATAGAAGCTGTAGCAAACAGAGATTGA
>JAJOOO010016200.1:0-13264 GCA_029582685.1 Solanum piurae
TTAGTGTGGGTGATGGTATGGGACGTTGCCCATACATTGCACAAAGGTATTGCTTAAGGGTTACTTAAGGTGGAGGTCCAAGGCAAGAAGGTAAAGGTAAATGGGTTATGTATGTTTATGAGGTATTGTGAAGCATATAACTTTGTATCGTTGGTTGTGAATTGTAAGGTGCTTATTATGTTGATGTTTATGAGATTTTGTCAAAATGGCATGAAAGCATAACCTCCAAACAAATGTCCTTTTTAGCATGTTTTGCATATCCTCATACTTAGTACGTGTGTTGTACTAACCCCTTTTCTTCTAATTTACTACAAGTGTAGGTTGTGGTAACTAGGACGAGATTGTGCTTTGGAGTTGCTCGGATTTCTTCACTTTTCCAAGTCTTTGGTATGCCCTCAAGATTCGAGGACTAAGTTTAGAAGTTTCTTAGTCATTGTAATAGACACTTAAGTTTCATTTCATTTGTAAAGGGTCGTGTCCCTTAGTACGTTTTAAGTTCTTGTCTAAGACTGGCTAAAGAGACTTAGTAGTTCCGCTTGCGTATTGACGTTTTCAAATGTTGGTGACTCTTGAAGTCTTATGGTTTTATTGAACAAAAGTTTTAAATTCTTAGTGATTTTTATGATCTATGCAATGAATGAATGCTAAGGCTTGTATAAGACCTCCGAGAGGTCGAATACACATGTAACGGCTAGGGGGTACTCTCGGGTCGTTACATCCTCGTTTAATTCTCCATTGAGAAAAACAGTCTTCACATCCATTTGGTGTAATTTTAGATCTAAACGTGCAACAATAGCTAAAAGTAATCCTATGGAGGTAAACTTCACAACTGGTGAAAAAGTGTCCTCATAGTCTATTCAAACTTCTTGAGTAAAACCTTTTACCACCAATCATGCTTTGTGTATTTCTATTGACTCATACGATTTGCGTGTAACTTTAAGAATCCATTTATTCCCAATAGCTTTACGTTCCTTAGGAAGGTCAACTAGATTCCAGACTTTGTTGGTTTTCATGTACTCTAATTCTTCTTTCATCATTTTTAACCATTCATCTCTTTTAGGGCTTGAGACCTCAGTAACAGAATTAGGTTCATCCAATTATGTAGGAGATACCAAGAAAATATAATCCTCAATCTCATATGATCATTTAGGTACACCTTTTTTGTACTCTTATGTATTTGAAGTTCAGATTCCTCTATAGAATTTTGGGATTCATAACTCCCACTTGGACCAGGAATCATTTCTAGATTGTTTAAGTTATCAAGTATATCTGATGACACTACCTGATCTTCTGAATTCAACATTTCGTAAAGAGGCTCACCTTCATCTATTTCACCCTTTTTGGGAAAATCATTTTCTAAAAATCTGACATCTCGCGATATAATATCAGTAATACTTCCATCCTTCAGTTCATCAATGAACACATACCTTTTGGAGAATTCAGAGTACCTTATAAAGATACATTTATTTCCCTTTGGATTTAGTTTACCAAATTCACCAAAACGATATTTAATATATGTTGCACAACCCTACGTTCGTAGATCATTCAGGTTTGTTTTATGACCAGTCCAAAGTTCATAAGGAGTGGAAGACATTGATTTAGAAGGCACTTTATTAAATATGTAAGCCGCAGTCAATAATGTATCTCCCCAGAAAGATATAGATAAATTCATCTGCGCCATCATTGATCCTGTCATGTCCAATAATGTTCTATTCCTTCTTTCAGCTACACCATTTCTTTGTGGTGTATAAGGAGTAGTTAACTGTCTGATAATACCTTTTTCAGTATATAATTCTTTAAATTATTTTGACAAATATTCACGTCCTCGATCGGTTCTTAAAGTCTTTATGCTTTAACTAATTGATTTTCAACTTCATTCATATATCTTTTAAAGCACTAAAGTGCTTAAGATTTATGAGAAATCAAATAGACATAACCAAAGCGTGTAAAATCATCAATAAATGTAATGATGTATGTAGCACCAGAACTTGCCATCACATCCATTGGACCACAAATATCAAAATTAATTAATTGAAGCGGGAAAGAACCTAAATGTCCAAATGGTTTACGTGTAATCTTTCCAGCAAGATAATTTTCACAAGTTGGCATATCAATTTTTGTGAAAGAACCTAAATGTCCTTCTTTTGCCAACATATTCATTCAATCTTGCCCTATGTGACCTACTCTTGCATGCCATATAATAACATCAATATCATTGTTACTTGAATAACATGTCATTACACAACGGTCAACATAATAGTCATAAGTTGAAGGATTACAAGCTAACATGATAAAACGGCCATAACGAAGTCCAAAACCATATAAAACATTATCTAGAGTTATTCTAACACCATTACGACTAAAAATAAATCAAAACTAACATCTAAAAGAATAGACACATATACTAAGTTTCATCAAATCTCTGGAGCATATCGAACGTCATGCCACATCAAAGAACGGCCACCATGCAAGTCCACTTTGCAAGTGCCTATCTCTTTGATTTCTAGTTTGGCATTATTTCCTATGTAGATCCACCTGAATTTAGATGAAACTCGATGAAACTCCTCAAACGCTTCTCGATCACGACTCACATGGTCGGTGGATCCCGAGTCTACAATCCACATAGGGTAAGATTCAGTTAGTAAAGAAGTGCTAGAAACATATGTAGCACTTAGAGATGCTTTTAGAAATGCTACCATTTTCGGCTCAGTAGATTCAAGAGCAAAATGCCCCAACACTTGGCAATTGTAGCACTTCATTTTTCTCTTATCTCTCTTCTTGAAAAAACATTTTCCTTTCCTGGAATTTAGCTTCTTCTTTTTCTTAGAGGGTCCTTCTCCAGACCTTTTGTCTTTCCTATTTCTTTTCCATTTTTTCTTGTGCTTGAAGCCTAAAGATTTTGTACCACTTGACTCTTCCACAAAGGCATTAGAAGCAGCTTTAGCAGCACTTAGGAGATCATCTTCAAGTTCAAGATGGAGTGCAACATCAGAAAAAGTTTTGATGTTATGATTATGGGTTAAATTAACCTTCAAATGTTCCCAATTATTGGGAAGAGATCGAATCACTGCCTGAACTTTTTTGCTCATCTGAAAGAACATAGACAACACTCTTAAGTTGAGCTATCATGTTTGACATCACCCTAAGGTGTTGTTTGATATTTTGATCATGATGTTTTTTGTAAGTGTCAAATTGGATAGTCAACTGTCGAGGCGGGTTACATACGTACCCCCATACGTTCCTCGCAGATGTGCCTACATAGCATGAGCAGTAGGAAATTCCTTACATTCATGTATGAGGTCATCAACCACATAACTAACTATTATTCCGCGTGCAGTGGAATTAAAGTTTTTCCAAGCTTTATAAGCTTCAAGGTCTCTTCTGTGTTTTGCAGTATTTCCCTCTTCTGGTAGATCCAAAACATGATTAATACCTTCCAGAGCATTTTTCTCTTTCAGTACATACCATATTTTACGACTCCATATGTCGTTATTGTCACCGTTCAATTTTTTGCCTTTGTTTAAGTCAACCATAATGCTTTTTTATACCATGTCTGTATTAATAGATAATAAGGCAAGAATTCTAAATCAATTTTGCATGTGACATACACATTCAAGAAAATTAATTTTCATAGAGGTTTCATATTTAATGTAAAATCGAAAAGACACGTAAGCATCCAATCATCATCTACAAACTAAATATTTAACCAAAATTTGAAATTAATTTCTTAATGTGTATCTTAATATATTTTAGGTCATAATCACATTGATTTATATATCTAATAATTAACACCATATGATAATGAATAATAGAATTACAACACACCAATCCAAAATAGGATAAAAGACATATATTCATATTAAACATAAGCAAAGGTGTTCATTACATAATATGCATAACTAAAATAAATATTGAAATACTAGACTATGATTCTAAGTGATCACGCTGGCCATCTAGCTTCAAGATTCATTGTGAACATCTATAATGGTTCGTTAGGACCAAAATCATGATAGATGTCTGCTAGTTCCTTCTGCCAATAATCTGGTAAGGAATATACAGAATATCTAATCCAACGTAATCATCAACATAGATGTATTATTCATAAATTTGATTAATTTTAATCCAAATTTTTTTTAGAAAATCAGGTAATTGGTCAGACAACTCCATTTTGATATTTTTGAACTCTTTAAATAATCTTTTTCCTTCTATTTTACATGTTCTTTTATCTCTGTTCAAATTTTGTATTATCCTTGAGTCATTTCTTAAGACTTTCGGCTCTGAATCTGAATCATTTTCCATTTTGATCATTTTGTGTCGCATCCTTTTACCATTTCTTTTTTATCCTCTATTAATATCACTCCCACTTGAAGCAATTTGAGCATGTTTCTGTTCAGCCATATCTGAAATGGAAACAAAAAAATCAGAAATATGGTTAAAGACCATTTAATGCGATAAAATATGTCACAAATTTCTGGTAGAAGTCAAAGGGGTTTATTAAAAAAGAGTTTACTCCTAAGAGAATTCTTACAAGACCAATTTAATTATTTTTCAAAATCATAATATATATTTCCACACATATATAAACATATGGTTATTTATAAAGTACTAACCCTGTAAGTACTATATTAATCCCCTTAAAATAATTTTTAAAAAAATGAAGTGACTTGATGTTTATGAGATTTTCAAAACAAATAATATTTAAAGTCACATTACGTGCTAAATTATTTCATTATAAAAGGAGAAATAACACTTCATATATTAAAAGAAATTAAACACTTTTTTCAAAATAAATATTTTGATGAACAAACATGTCACATCACTCTTTACTGTCTCTTTTTTTATTATTACTTAAAAAATAATAATTAAATCCCATGTTGACTCATTCAGCAAACAAAAAAATAGAGAGTACTACTACTTTCTCGTAACAAGTAAAACAAAATCATTTTTATTTTATTTTATAGTGGTCCTACACATTTTCTTCCTCTTTTTTCTTTAAAAAAGGAAGAGTTGTACTACAATAGTACTACAAGCCAAAAATAATAATAAAGGAGAATTATGGTTGGTAAAGGGCAATTTTTTATTTATTTTATATAAATGACCAGTAACTTCTTTCCATTCAGCAAAGTCATTCTAATATATATCCCGTAGATATTAGGCTATTTCTTTTACTTCTTCTTCTTCACCATATATGTTCGATTCTTATGAAAATAAAACTTACTACTTCTTCTCCACATTTAAACAACCAATTTATAACAACATATTTGATTCCCCCAAAAGAATTGAAGGAGTATTTGATCTATTATTAGATACTAAACCTTTCAAACAGCAAACGAGTGAGTTCAAGCCGTGAATAATTATATTATTTAAATATAATGCAATTAACCTTGGCTCTGATACCATTGTTATATTATCGTAACAGGAATGAGAATGTGTACATGTAAACAACATCGAAATGATAATGAAGTCTTGTGAAAGGTTTCTACAAGTCCAACTTTGAGTCTCAAGGAATCAAAGTTATGTTTCCACAAAGTAAATGTCTCTTTTGCTTGGTTAATATCAGTGAAGAAGATTTTTTGTTTTTCCCTCTTTTTTTTTGTTTTTGTGTTCCTCACACTTATCCTTTAAAAAGCATTCAACGCTCATTTAAAAAAGGGAAATCAGTACACGTTGAAACACTTACAAAGTAATTGTTTCCACCCCTTTTTCAAATTGGTGCTTATCTCTTTTTAGAAAAAAAAAACTTCGGATCGGGTCGATCCACATGGGCGACCCACAACCCAAAACGTACACTTACTTAACATAAGGACGTGGACTCTATTTATAAGGAGATGTATTCGATTATAGATTTGTGCAACAGGCTATTTAGGTGATATTTTCATTTGACTGAAAGGGGCATAATCCATTAATCTTCTAAAGGTTTTAGTGATTCAGTAAAATGTAATGATGAAGTCAATATTTCCTTCTCTTTTTTTTTTGGTTCCCATCAGTGTTTAGTACTCGCAATGGCCCTGATTAAATCCATATCCACATTGGAAAATTCTACATTAGGGGTTAAGAGCTCTCTGATAAACACTCAGCAAGGCTCAAATCCGAGACATTTGATTAAGGACGGAGAAATATTTACCATTTCACTACACCCTTTTGGTTGGCCAGAAGGCAACCAATTTATCAGTACAGATGATGAACTATAACTCTACCGTCCAAAATGTATCTAGACCTAGTAACCATAAATTCAAGAAAGTTAAAACATGTCACGACCCAGAGGTACCCCCTAAATGTGACAAGGCGTTTAGAACCCCGAAGGACTCCATACAAGTCACTTAGTCCTCATAACATAATATATAGAACAATAAGAGTAAAACATATTTCAAGTCTTAAAATGTTTTTCATAAAAGAAAGCGGAAGCCTAGATACTTGTCTCATCGTAGCCATCTATTACAATATTGAATGAAATTGGGCCTAGCCCATACATCATGTCCAAAAGTAGAAATATAATGAAATGGAAACCAAAATAGTAACACGTCCTCGAACCATGAGGACTCACCAAATCTTGGAATCTCAAGATCAACACCTAGCCACGAAACTGACCCTAACTGTCAGACCCTACATTTGGGGAAAATGTAGGCAATAGTATGCGTTAGTACAAAAATGCACTAAGTATGATAACTATGCATAAAAATATTAAAACGTGTTAAAAGGGACATTTCATTTCATGACATGAAATTTACCAAGTTTAAACATCATATAAGAGGTTAGAAATCATAAGTCATACAACATGGCCAATGTAAGTCAACATCATCTTTAAAACCTTTGAACTCATAATCAATACTTAATGTAGTAACCTTGGTTCATTATTCATTTTCTTGTTCTCGTTCTGGTTGTGGGAATAAGCCTTAACCGACATGAGACCATGTGAGCTATAACATGATCACCCGGTGTTACCCACACTGAAAAGGGGTATCCTACTTGCCTAAGGTAGAACCATGGTTTGTTAGCTTTGGTGGAACCACTAGCTAAATATCCTACGGGGCACGTAGTTTATGGGATAAGTACATTTTTACTAGAAACCCAGCCTTTCTATTGGGGGAGCTTCCATCTCAACAGATTGCTTCTAGAAACTCGACCTTTCTATCGGGAGAGCTTCTCTCTCATATTCAATATCCACTCGGTGCTAAGCATTAATACCACAGAGTACTCATTAAGTCTTAACTTGATTCATGTCTTATGGAAGGATGTCCTTGACAATCAATCCAAAAGAGTTCATTAGGATAGCTCTTAGATCATGCGTGAGAAAAACCTTTCACCGTCCATGTCCACATGTAAGTATAAGATTCAATTAGGTGAGAAAGCCTTTCAACCTTAGAATCATCATTATGTGAGAAAACCTTTCACATCATGTTCTTTATGTGTTCATGAGAATAGTCTTTCAATCAACACAACAACATCATCATAATCATTGACACTTTACTCTCAAAGAATCCTTTAAGCATTTACATAGATTTCATCAAAACATGCATAATCTCATAAAATTACCCTTTCAAGGTTCAAGACCTACTTTCAACCATCACATCTAGAATTCAAGCATTATACATGGATTTCATTGTAATTCATGTGATTCTATCACCTCATGCATCAATTCATCAAATTCAACTTTCATCAACAAAGACCCACATCATAAGATCAACATTGAGAAATATGGAAATTACATGGGTTCTTGGGGAAACTTCATAAAAACCATAAGAAATCATCAATTCATTCTTAATATAACATAATTTAACCATTAGAACCAAGTTTGAAAGGAAACCATGACTTTTGAATCAAACCCTAACAATGGGGGATTTCTATCTTTCTTTTGAAATTGAATTTTGAAGGAACTCCATGGATGAAAGATGTCGATGGATGAAAGCTATCATACCTTAGCAACAAATCCCAATTCTAATCTTCAATGGAGGAATTGAATCTTGACCTTGATCCTAGTTAAACTTCCTTCTTCTTCTTATTCTAGTTTCTAAAGAGAGAAATATTTGAGAGGAGAGCTTTTGGGGATTTAATTTGGGTTTTGAGATATAACGACTTGAATGGAGTGTTTAAAAGGCTTAGAATCACTTATATAGGTGTACAAAACTAAGGCAAAACGACCTCACCTTCATTCTAACTTAAATTGGAAAGTCCCAAAATAACCCCACTTGGCAGCCCACTGTCCAAGCCTCACGAGAGGCACCCCGAGCTGTGGTCCTACTCGTGGTCATGGACCAGTGGCTAGGTCACCTTGCCTTGGCCTCCATGAGTTGAAGGCATCACCACTAGCCTTCCCACGAGCCATGGTCTTCACCACTAGCCGTGAAGTGGCTCGTAAAGGTGAGCCAACTTTGGGCAACCGTTGGGGAGCTACTTCCTAGCCACCACGGGCCATGGTGGTGGTCGTGAAGGTGGGGGAAGTGCTTGGGGAAGCTTGGTCAGCCTTGGTCCCTTCCCATTGGCCCTTGCCCTCTTCCGTTGGTTTGTTCCCCTCATACTTAGCCCTAGTTGGCCTACTAGACTACTGGGTGTCACATTATCTCCCCCTTGGGAACATTCGTCCTCGAATGATGCTCTAGACACCTTACGGGAATCAAGACTCAAGACTAGCAGCCCATCACGCATGCAACATCATAACAATGCACAAACTGAAGGAGGAAACATGAACTCCAAACTCAAACACATTCAATGCATCACAAGGAAGTAGGAACTATATCTAACAATCCATTATGCATGAAACATTTCAAGATTTCTCATGTTCTAGGAGGAACTACCTTCTTCAAGTTCAAAAGCGCTCAACATAATCTCATGGAGCCAATATGCAATTTACTCTTCAAAAAGCACAACTAAAGCATGTTCAACAATTCATCTCATGAAGCTTATAGGCAACTCATCTTTAATGCAGAACAACATGAGGAAAATCAATCACATAACTCATTTTCTTTTAAAACATAAGCTTTCATGAACATGCATAACTTAAGGAGACCATAGAAAACATAAAACACACATGACTCCAAAACATAGAATAACTAAGAGGAACTCATTACCTCAAGCTAGGGTAGGAATAGAAGGAAAGAGATGAGGATATCGGGACATCATATTGGCCTCGGCCTCCCAAGTAGCACCCTCAACTAAATGATTCCTCCATAACACTTTTACGGAAGCAACTTCCTTATTCCTTAACGTCTTAACTTGCCGGTCCAAAATCTCAACCAGAACTTTCTCATAAGAGAGAATTTCATCAACTACCAACCCTTCTAGGGGAATTATGGATGTCGGATCACCCACGCACTTCTTAAGCATAGAGACATGGAAAACTGGATGCATCGATGCCAATTCATTTGGCAAATCTAACTTAGTGGCAACCTTACCAATACGTCTCAAAATTTGATATGGGCATACATACCGGGGACTAAGCTTCCCTTTCTTACCAAACCTCATTACCCCCTTCATAGGAGAGATCTTCAAGTAAACCCAATCATGAACATTAAACTCAAGATCCCTTCTTCTAACATCGACATATGACTTCTGTCGACTTTGAGCCGTTTTCAACCTCTCTCTAATGAGTCAAACTTTCTCAATGGCTTCATAAACTAGCTCGGGACCTATCAAAGCAACTTCAGTCACCTCAAACCAACCTATAGGAGATCTACACCTCCTACCATAGAGAGCCTCAAATGGATCCATACCAATACTTGAGTGATGGCTACTATTATTGGCAAATTCAATCAATGGAAAATGGTTATCCCAATTACCCTTAAAATCAATCACACAAGCCCTTAACATGTCCTCCAAAGTTTGGATTGTACGCTCTACTTGCCCATCGATTTGGGGATGAAAAGTTGTGCTAAGCTTAACTTTGGTACCAAGACCCTTTTGGAATGACTTCCAAAATTGAGAAGTGAATTGGGTACCACGATAAAAAATGATAGAAAAAGGCACACCAATCAACTTTACCATCTCTCTCAAGTACATCTTAGCATAATCCTCTGCCGAATAAGAAACCTTGATGGGAAGGAAATGAGCCGATTTCGTCATCCGATCTACTATCACCCAAATCGAATCATGTTGTCGCCGGGGTGCGAGGCAAACTAACTATAAAGTCCATATTCAAGTCTTCTCACTTCCAAGTTGGAATAGCAATATCATGGGACAAACCTCCCAGTATTTGATGTTCAACCTTAACTTGTTGGCAATTAGGACACTAGGCCACAAATTCCGCAATATCTTTCTTCATCTTATTCCACAAATAGACTTCCCATAAATCACGATACATCTTGGTGGCTCCCGGGTGAATAGAATACCAAGAACTATGGGCTTCCTCTAGGATTTATTCTCTCAAGAGATCAACATTCGGAACACATAAACGACCTTGATATCTAAGCACATCATCTCCCCCTTTGGAAAAAGCCTCCACGGCCTCTTTCAACTCAACCAAAATAGGATCAAGACCTTGCTTAGCCTTCACAACCATCACAAAGGATGATTTGGAACCATTATGTACCATGACACCACCCTTGGTGGAGTCCACTAATTGAACACCTAAATGGGCCAATCTACGAACTTCTCGAACCAACACTTTATTTTCTTCATCTACATGAGCCACACTACCCATCAACAACTGACTAAGAGCATCCGCTACCACATTGGCTTTATCGGGGTGATAAAGAACACTCATGTCATAATCTTTCAATAATTCTATCCACCTTCTTTGGCGAAGGTTCAAGTCCTTTTGACTAAACACATATTGTAAGCTTTTATGATCGATGAAAACATCAACATGGACCCCATACAAATACTACCTCCATATTTTTAAGGCAAGAACAACCGCCGGTAACTCAAGATCATAGGTAGGGTAATTATTATTATGGACTTTAAGTTGCCTTGAAGCATAGGCAATAACCTTACCATTTTTCATAAGCACACATCCCAACCCAACCCTAGAGGTATTAGAATACATCACAAAACTATTCGTACCTTCCGGTAAGGTCAACACCGGAGCGGAAGTAAGTCTATCTTTCAACTCTTGGAAACTTTTCTCACAAGCTTCCGACCACACAAACTTAGCCTTCTTTTGAGTCAAATTCGTCAAAGGAGAAGCAATGGAAGAAAATCCCTCAACAAACCTTCTATAGTAACCGGACAAACCCAAAAAGCTTCTAATGTATGAGGGAGATAGAGGTCTAGGTCAACTCTTGACCGCATCCGTGTTCTTAGGATCTATCTCAATACCCTTACTTAACACAATATGACCAAGGAAAGCTACAGACCTTAACCAAAATTCACACTTGCTAAACTTTGCAAAAAGTTGTTGGTCTTTAAGAATTCGCAAGACAATCCTCAAATGGTCAATTTCCTTGTTCTCACTCCCTGAATAGATCAAAATATCATCAATGAACACTACGAACATATCAAGGTATTGTCTAAACACTTTATTCATCAAATCCATAAACGTCGCCGGAGCATTAGTCAACCCAAACGACATTACTAAGAACTCATAATGACCATACCGGGTTCTAAAATCTGTCTTTGGAATATCATCCTCTCTCACCCTCAATTGGTGATAACCCGAACGAATATTAAGAGAAACAACTAGCCCCTTGAAGTTGGTCAAACAAGTCATCTATCCTTGGAAGAGGATACTTGTTCTTAATGGTCACTTTATTCAATTGACGATAATCAATGCACATTCGAAGAGACCCATCCTTCTTCCTAACAAACAACACGGGAGCACCCCATGAAGAGATACGCGGTCGGATGAAACCCTTATCCAACAAATCCTTTAGTTTCTCTTTCAACTCTTTTAACTCGGTCGGAGCCATCCTATAAGGAGGAATAGAGATAGGTTGTGTATCCGGGAGAAGGTCAATACTGAAGTCTATTTCCCACTCGGGAGGAATATCTAGTAAATCATTAGGGAAAACTTCTGGGAATTCATTAACTACGAGGACTGACTCAAGAGTAGGGGTTTCAGAATCTACATCCCTCACCCTAACAAGATTATAGATACAACCCTTAGAGATCATCTTCCTAGGTTTAAGATAAGACACAAATTGACCTCTAGGCATAGAATTTCCCCCCTTCCACTCTAGGATAGGCTCATTCGAGAATTGAAATATAAGCACTTGAATTCTACGATCAATAGAGCCATAACATGCATACAACCAATCCATACCAAGAATTATGTTGATATCTAACATGTCAAGCTATACCAAGTCAACAAGAGTGACTATATGGGATAACGTTTTGGGAGTAATGGAGGGAAGAGGAATGGTTTAAAAACAAATGGGGGTTTTTAAATAGGGGGTCCGTATCGGGTCAGTCAGCATGAGGGTTTGGACTCACGAGACCCCGTCTACGGTCCGTGAGTCTATCTACGGTCCGTAGATCAGGACCGTAGCTCACTCTTAAACTTGGAAAAATTTAGAGGCTTACCTGGGATCTACGGACACCATCCACGGTCCGTGGATTAAACGACGGACCGTCGATGGGGTCCGTAGACCTCTGCACCAGACCATTTTCTGCATATTTTTTGTGGTGTACCTGCACATGTAGCAACCAATAGGATATTCTTTTTACATTTTCTGGACACTTTTTAAGACACGGACCCTATTCTAATTCTAGCCAACACTAGTACAAAACTAAAACAACTATCCAATTTTGATACAGGAAAGAAATCAAACAAAGCGAACTACTAGAGAAAAATTATATCCTATCGCTGGCTAGATTGTACATTTTGGGTTGCCTCCCAAGCAGCGCTTGATTTAACGTCGTGGCACGACGCAGGTCTCTTGATTACTCAGACTTCATCAAGATTGTAGGCCTCAATCACTTCTTGCACAGTTTCAGCCTTTCCCAGATAGATCTTGATCCTTTGCCCGTTTACCATGAACCTTGTTCCATCCCTATTTTCAAGCTCAATCGCTCCATAGGGAAGCACTTTTGTGATAAAAAATGGCCCAGTCCATTTGGACTTGAGTTTGCCTGGAAACAAGCGCAACCTAGAGTTGAATAGAAGCACAAGATCGCCAATCACAAATTCTCGCTTTTCAATTCTTTGATCATGATACCTCTTCATCTTATCTTTGTACACGGCTGAACTTTCATAAGCTTTTAGGCGAAACTCATCAAGCATATTCAAGTCATTAATTCTTTGATTAGATGCGGCACCCCAATCCAAATTTAACTTCTTCATTGCCCACATCGCCTTATGCTCTAGCTCTACTGGCAGATGACAAGATTTCCC
>JAJOOO010016201.1:0-13519 GCA_029582685.1 Solanum piurae
AATGTTTTCTTGGTAAAGAAAGTTTTAAATTCCTTATGGTTTTAGTGTCTATGCGATGAATGAATGCTAAGAGGCTTGTATTAGACCTCTTTGAGGTCGAGTACGCCGGTTACGACTAGGGGGTGCTCCCGGGTCGTGACAGCTTACTATTATGATTTAATAGATGCATCTATGGTATGGTCACATGTACATTTGTAACAACTTACGAATTGGTTTTTGTAAGGTTGTTTGCTTGAATTGTTAAATTAAGAGCACAGTTCCAAACTATAAAATTATGTTGGTTGGTTTAGCAAAAATTCTATACCTCCAATTATAGCTACACCATTGGTTATGAGAAGAAATCTCCCAAATTAAATTTGGTATGAGATGACTTTATTTAACATGTACGCATCAAGCCAACATGGTTCTCCCATCACAATTGGTTCAGGGTCAGGAACCAAATAATTTCCATCTAAAAGTTTAATGTGTGCACATATGATTTTATTACTCCATCACGCACAAATATGGATCCTCAAGTGAGGTTGGGCATGTTGTAAATCTTACGGAAAATACCTTCTTGACGAACACTTGTACCGAATTCACTAGAGCTTGTACTTCACCAATAACTCTTGTAGGAAATTCTCATAGCTTGAGGCGTGTCGAGAGACACTGTCCTTAAGGATATTTCACCCGGTATAGGTGTATCCCCCAGGATTCAACAAGCTCTTCTAGTATAAACTAGGAGCCAGAAACTAACAAAGATATAATAATATAAACCCAGTAAAATATATAAGAACAAGAAGGATCACTCATTGTCTTTTCTCACTTCACCTCTATAAGAACACAAGAGGCATACATATATATCCCAATAAAAACCATCAACCAATAAAAGAGTTAAATGGCTACAAGGCTGTTTAAAGAGGATTAGTGTCAAGAGAATGGAAGGCCAATTAAGAGGAAATATATGTTGGAAATTGCCACATTTAGACCAACATTAATACTCATTTATAAGACAATTCATTGGATATTAACACCCATTTAATATGATGAATATAAAAAATAATATGAACACTTCTTTTTGAGATACTAGAGTCATTTTTCCAACAGGGGGTAAATGTTAGATTTTCTAACATTAGGGGGAGATATGATTAGTAGCTGAAAATTATTTGTGGGGTAAATTATCTTGATCCTCAATAAAAAAAATATGAACTTGTAGTTCAAGGGATAATTCATTTGCAAAAGTAGTAAATAATTTGCCAGATGTATTTGCTGACCCAATATTTTAATTAAGCCGCAAATGATCTAACAAATTTTCCTTGAACGACAAAGTCTATGGTACGTTAAAAGCATGATAGACCAATCAATTCCAAATGTAAAACTCCTTGAGTAAGGAGAGGAGAAAATTATCAAAATGATCATGATAATGAGGCAAGTACTTTAAAAGAGAACCATGACATAACATTTCATAAAACTTTGGCAAAGGTTCTGGTGCCTGAAAATGATAAAAAAAAAGAGATCTCGATAAGTTATGTCATATTGGAATCAATATCAAAATGACCATCGCTGGTATCTTTGATATGAAGTAACACTCACGAATAATCTCTCATTTTCTGAGGGCAAAACCTATCAAGAAACTCATATCATCACCTTTGGTGGGATCTACCAACCAATCAAACCTAGGTATTATCTAAACACCCTACTCAAAATGACCATACTTAAGATCAATCTTAAAAGATAACTAACTCTTTGAAGTTGGTCAACACTTACACTTCTTCTTCTTCTTCACCTTAAATGGGTGGTACATGCAACCCTCAAAGTCAACTTTAAGACAAAACATAATCCAAACTTATGGCATAGATCTTCCCCCTTACACTCTCAGATAAGCTCATGTAGGGACTAACAACTTGACTTACGGGTTATAACATCACTTAGGAGCATAACATTAAAATTACCAATCCATCCTAAGGATGACATCTAAATCTAGAATATCAAGTTCTATCTAGTCACATAGCCATAATTGACATTTCAACAAACATCTTCTCCTTTGATCCTCGTAAACAAGAGCCCTTCGAGTAATCACATCTTGAAGACCACCGATTAGAGAAAAAGACCTTATAGAGTTAAACTCTATGGCACGACTAGAGAATGAAGAAGTGAAGTTTCCTAACGTCCTATAGCCTCTCACTCATAGATGTGTCGCAACTCACACCGATGAATAAGACTCTACTAGACGTGGTTTGAGACATCCTAAAACCATCCAAAAAACTTCTGCTCTGATGCCAAGTTTGTCACAACTCGAGACTACTCCCTAGACGTGACACGGCGTACTTGACCCCGAAGGGGTCGCATACAAGCCCTTAGCATAACATGACATAAGAACATAAGGAAACATATGGAAAATTTAAAACTTTTCTTTACAATCGAAGTTCTTCATAAAATGAGAGAGTCTATGACACTATGTCTCAAACCATCTATAACATTAGAATTAAGACTATTTAATACAATCTTAGGGACACGGCCCTTACATATATCTAAAACATAAAAGAAATACATAAAGGGAACATAGTGGGTTTTGTCCTCGAACTATGAGGACTCACCAAGTCTTCATCTCCCAGCTCCCTAGAAACCTATCCTTCAAGTATAAAACATCACATTTCCAAACTCTACATTTATAGAAAATGTAGAAATATGGGTTAGCACAAAATGTACTAAGTATGGAAGCCATGCAAGAAAAATCTTAAAACATGCAGAAAAGGGACATTTTGTTTGAAACCATGTTTTATGCTACTTTTGAACATCATCTTAGAAATAGTTGGAGAATGCAACGCATAAAGAAACTCACATACATTTCATCATAGCATAAGAGATATCATTATAATTACAAGCATAGTCTCCAACATAAGCATAATACATATCCCAATCTTCATAATACATAGCCTCCATTCATAACATAACACATAGTCAAATACCAAGATCATCTCATCATAAAGTAATCATCACATAAGCAACCCCTAAGAAACACTTGTGGAATGTATGGTTGTCATCCCATAATACCAACCCTACTAAGTACTCCCTTGAAGTTACTTTGGTCATACATATCTTCTTTAGACCTTATCATAATCTATAGTCACAATTAAGTAAAATAGTCATGTACATTACTTTGAACATAAGGAAAGTCATTCATAACAACTATCCATTCGACATATATGCATAAATTTATATCTCATCAAAACATAAGGAACCCTCCCATAACATCCTACTAAGTGTACTTGCGCAATGTAAAAGTGAAGTCCCATACCCCCACTCCTACTAAGTAAAACTCATTAAGAAGTCATAGTATAGTTCATGTCTAATTCATTATCTTTATTATATAGGGAAGAGTAACCATAACAGACATTGATCATGTGAGCTACATGGAATCCGGTGTCGTGTAACCCCACACCAAAAGAAGGTGTCCTACTTGCCTAAGGTAGAACTAAATATATAGCTATAACGTGGATCCACTAGCTAAAGACCTATGAGGGCACATAGTTATGGGATAGGGAGATTGCTTCTAGAAACCCGCCCTATTGCATTGGCAAAGGGGATTCCATCTCATGAGTTCACTTTAGGTGACCAACATATTGCATTGATGGAAGGGCCTTTTCCTCATTTTCCATATCCACTAGGTGCTAAGAATTATTTCCTAAATTATATGTCATTAGTCTTGAATTGTATTTACATGTGTGAAGGAGTGCTCTACCCTTCATTCAATACAATTCAGAAAATAGCTCATAGATTCATTTAGGTGAGAACTAACTTTCAACCTTAGAATCATCGTTAATATGTGAGTAAACCTTTCACATTATTGTTCATATTGTTTTCATGAGAATGGACTTGCAATCAACACCATAAGATCATCATGGTCATGTACATTTCATACATAATAATGTGTGAAGATGCATATGAGCACTAGACTTTCAATTGACACCATAGGTACATCATAATCATATTTATGCATGGTGTGTGTGTATGTGTGATTATCCTTGCAATGACACAACAACAACATTATCATCATAGAAACGTCCCTCTCAAAGTGTTCATAAGTATGTACATAATATCACAATCATGCATAGTTCACATATATTGCATTCAAGGACCATAGACCATGTAAATTAACATATCTAACACTCATCATAATAGACATGTATAAAATCATACTTCAAATATTTCATTCATTGCATGTATAAGCTCATATACTCATATTGTAGGTCATGTGGGTAAAGTCCTTCCACAATGGTACCTTATACAATTCAACATGCATAATAGCTTCATTCTTAAAGCCTTTACATTCATATTTAGTTCATTTTAGCTTTTACTCTTAAAGCCCTAGAAGTCGTCTTCATACTTCAAGCATTACTCTCAAGCAATACCTCACATGGTCATCATGCAAACCTAACTCTCAAAGTAAACTAACCACATGCTTCTTTCTTGATCAATTATAGACATATAGCATCATGAAACTCAATACTACTTCAACCATGATTCATCATCTAAGACCTAATAAAGTTAATTCATGTCTACAAGATTTGATCATAAGTGATTCATGTCTAGGTGAGCTAATCTAAGGCAATTCGTCAAGAAGTTTATCAATCTTAGAGGTTCACATCTAAACCCTCAATTTGCCTCTTTCATGACATAACCCTAGAATCTTAGGTTAATCAAGAATACATGTAGAATCATACTTACATCAAGTAACTACATCATAATTAAACACCTCCACCTTTCAAGTGGATCAACAAGTTCATATACAATCTTCATGAACATATACAACCCTGACAAATTGCCTTTAAGGGCAAAGAATCAAGATCAACCCTAAATTCTAGAATTACCATATTAGATAGAGAGATATCATTATTCAACAACATAATAAACATAAACATAATCAATTGTTAAGCTTCCATGATCAATCGAGTCACACCTTAGTTCACAATTTACGAAGAAGGGGAAATCATGGTTCCAAGGGAGATTTTCATCAAAATCCATCATACTCCATTAATCCAATCATAAATCATCATATCAATCATAATAAACCTTAATTAACCAATTGAATTCATTTTGGAAAGAGATCCATGACTAGATTGGAAAACCCTAGATTTGGGGGATTTGAAAACATAATTTGAAGGGGCTTCTTGGTGATATCTAACCAAGAATGAAAAGCATCCATACCTTAGGTTAAAATTCACACGAAAATGGAGGAGAAATATTAGTTCTTGACACCTAGCTTGACCTTGACCTTGTTCATCAATGGAGGTCTTCTTCTTAGAGAGAGAAATATTTGAGAGGAGATGGGTCTTCTTTTAATTCTATTTGGAGTGACTTAATTGAAAGGATTTAAGTCTAAAAGGGTTATTTAGTTGCTAGGAAAGGAATAGAATAATGAGGACTCAAATTTGGAAAAGAACTAAGGACCCACAAAGTTACAACTTAAAAATCTGACCCCTGCCCGTCTAAGCTCGCCCTTTAGACCCTTAGGCTCTCCAAGTGCACTACGAGACTCACCAAGTGCACCCTTGGCTCATCCAAATTTCTAGTGAGCTCATAAAAGGGGCAGATTACTAGGCGATCTAGGGTGGAAATGGGTGACACGCCAAGATGGTTGGCGAGCTAGGAGTTAGCTCGCCCTTTGTTCTAGAACCTAGGCCAATGGGGCAGTTCACTAGGCGAGCACAAGATCCCAAGGGTGACTCGCCCAACCCTTTGGGCGATCAAGCAGCCCCATCATCAAAAGGTCTATCAAATAACAAGGGTTATTTCACTCAAACTTAGTAGCAAAGGCCCTTGCTTGCACCCTAGGCTTCTTCCTTGCTCACATTAGATCTAAAGCAGCCTAGACGTCAACTTAAGGTCACACTAACCCACACAATGAGGCTCTAGTTCAACCTATCATTTTCCGAGTCATTACAAAAGGTATTAGTATTCTTACTGGGAAATGGGACGATTTGAATATGTACTTTATTATTGGTTTGCCTCGCACCCGGTAAAAACATGACTCAATTTGAGTTATAGTGGATCGGATGAGGAAATCGGCTCATTTCCTTCCCGTCAAGGTTTTCTATTCAGCGGAGGACTATGCCAAGTTGTACTTGAGAGAAATGGTAAAGTTTCACGGAGTGCATTTTTCCATTATTTCTGATCATGGTATCCAATTCACTTCTTAGTTTTTTATGTCTTTCCAAAAGGGTCTTGGTACTCAAGTTAATCTTAGTACGACCTTTCATTCCCAAACAAATTGGCAAGAGGAGCGTACTATCAAAACTTTGAAAGACATGTTAAGGGCTTGTGTGATTGATTTTAAGGGTAATTGGGATGACCATTTGTCATTGATTGAGTTTTCTTATAATAATAGCTATCACTCGAGTATTGATATTGCTCCATTTGAGGCATTATATGGTAGGAGGTGTAGATCTCTTATATGATGGTTTGAGGTGGGTGAAGTTGCCCTAATAGTTCCCGAGTTGGTACATGATGACATAGAGAAAGTTCTACTTATTAGAAAAAGGTTGAAAATGGCTCAAAGTTGGCAAAAGTCATATACTGATGTGAGAAGAAAAGATCTTGAGTTTGATGTTCATGATTGGGTTTACTTGAAAATCTCACCCATGAATTGTGTTGGTAAGAAAGGGAAGCTTAGTCCCCAATATGTAGACCCATATCAGATTTTGAGACGTGTTGATAAGGTTTCTTATGAGCTAGCTTTGCCAAATAAGTTGACAACAGTACATCCGGTTTTCCATGTCTCTATGCTGAAGAAATGTGTTAGTGATCCGACATCCATAGTTCCCTTAGAAGATTTGGTAGTTAAGGAGAGTCTGTCTTATGAGGAAGTTCCGGTTGAGATTCTAGACTGGCAAGTCAAGAAGTTCAAAAATAAACAAGTAGCTTCCGTGAAAGTGTTGTGGAGGAATCAATTAGTTGAGGATTCTACTTGAGAGGCCGAGGCTAATATGATATCCCAATATCCTCATGTCTTTCCTTCTACTCCTACTCTAGCTCGAGGTAATGAGTTCCTCACGGTTTGTTCTTTATTGTCATGTGTCAAATATGTTTCCATGATTTCCTTACTATGCATTATTTATGAAAAGTTCAAGTTTTGATAAAACGAGTCAATTTGATTGATTTCTACATGTTTATATATGCATGAGTATGAATTGCATGTAGACTACTTGATATGATGTTGTGAGCTACGAGTTGATGTTTCCTCTTTAGATATGTGTATTGCATGCATGATGGGCTGTTAGATTTAGTTCCACCCTTGTTATGGTGTTTTGAATACGTCCTAGCTTGAAGTCGATACTTCCTCCTTGGTTATATGCATTTGGATAAAGCTGCATTGATTTTTGGGCTGTTAGTTCCTCTCCTACCATTTTCGTACTAGCTTGAATCTCAGTCGAGGATGAATGATCCCAAGGGAGAGATATTGTAATACCCCAGATTAAAAAAAGGGCAACATAATAATTTTTAGGGAATTCAGGTGGAAGCCACGGGGGCCAACCACGGTCCGTGGATGGGACCATGGACCGTGGGTATGCTTCGTGCAGTGGGAATCCAAAATTTCCAGGAACAATGAAACCATAGCCTGACCAATGGACCGTAGGTCAGACCACGGTTCGTGGTTGGGGGCTCGTGGTTCAATGGCTCAGAATAGTGTTTCTGAACATGAATGACGGTCGTGCAGGACAGACCGTTGTTCTGTCCACGGTCTGTCGGTCATGGCAGTAAATAGAGGATTGGCAGTCAAGCTTAGGGGCAGTTGGGTCTTTTCCTAATTATTTTATCCTTATACTATATCATTTTAACCTTCACTAAGATCCCTATATAAGTGATTTCAACCCCTAAATTTGTTCATTCCCTTCATTCTCTTAAAATTCACCAAAAAGAAGAACTCTCAAATATTTGTCTCTCTACAAAGCTTGAAGAAGAAGGATTCAACTTAGGGTTTCAAGTCAAGTCTCAAATCCTCCATTGAGGATTAGCAATTGGTATCAAGGTATTTTAGTTTTCATCCATGAATTCCTTCCTTTCATGAGTTCCCAATTTCATCTATTTTCAAAGTTAGAAATCCCCAATTGAGTTAGGATTTTCTTCAATTGTCATGGGTTCTCTTGATTATTGATTTAAGTGACTGAATTATGATTCTTATGTTTGAAGTGATGAAATACTATGCTTTTATGATTGTTTCCCCATGAACCCATGTAATCTTCATGTTTTTAAGTTATGTTCATATGATGTGGGATTTTGATTATGAAGGATGAGTTTTATGAAACTAAACATGTATTGATAGAATTACATGAATTTATGATGAAATATATATCTAACCCATGTTTTCTAAATGTTGATGATTGAAAGTGGGTTTTGAACCTTGAAAGGTAAATTATGGAATTATGCGTGTTCTTATGAAATATATGCAAATGTTTAAAGGATGCTTTGAGAGTAAAGTATCAATGATGATGATGTTGATATGTTATTGAAAGGATTTTATCATATACACATAAAATCATGTTGTGAAAGGTTTTCTCACATAATAAGGATTCTAAGGTTGAAAGGTCTTCTCACCTAATTGAATCAAAGATTAAGAGCTATCCTAATAAAACCTACTTGGATTGGTTATTGAATGATACATTTCCATAGATTATGACTTTGCTTGGATTGAAAATATGATGTGCCTTTCCATGGATAATGAGAACAAGAAAGAAATGAATATTCCGTGAGATTTATGCTTAGCACCGAGAGGATATGGAGACGGAAGCTCTCACGTTAGTAGAGGTCAGGTTTCTAAAAGAGATTTCCTAATCCCTTACCTATGTGCCCCCATAGGATGATTGTCTAGATAGACATTATCTAGTGGATCCAGTTTACCTCAGAATTTATGGTCCTTACCTTGGCAAGTTGGACACCTCTTTTTTGGAGTGGGAGACACTAGGGGATCATGTTATAGCTCACATGGTCTCCATGTCAGTTAAGGTAAATTCCCCAGATTAATAATGAACTAAGGTTACTTTAAGAAGTATCTAATATTTGTTCAAAGGCTTTAAAGATGGTAACTTGCACTTACCATGTTTTATGACTTATGTTTTTCTAACCCTTTTATATCATGTTTTAGCGTGGTCAATTGCATGTCATGAAATTTCCTCATTTAGAATAATTTAAATGTTTTATGCATAGCTATCATACTTGGTACATTGTTTTTTACTAACACATACTTTCCCTACCTTTCTCCAAATGTAGGTCCGATAGTCAGGTTTCTGAGTTTTGTAGCTAGTGGTTAATTTCGAGGTTCCCGGGCTTTTGTGAGTCCTCATACTTTGAGGACATAATTTTATTGTTTTAGTTCCTTTTCCTTCATGTATTTCACTTTTGGACATGATGTATGGGCTAGCCCCAATTTCATTCTATTGTACTAGATGACTATTGAGACAAGTATTTTAGACTTCCGCTTTTCTTTTTAAAACTACTGGACTTGGACTATTGTTTTACTTCTATTGTTCTATTTCTTATGTTATGAAAGCTAAGTGGCTTGTATGGGGTCTTTCGGGGTCCTACATGTCATGTTACATCTAGGGGGTACTCCTGGGTCGTGACAAATTAATCGTCAAAAACTGATTGGATAAAAATGCTTATTGGATGAAAACTCTCTTAAATGGGTGATTTAGAAGTTGCAACTCATAGACATGATCAAAATCTTTAAATGAAGAAAACGACATAGAATCAGTTGTATGAGGCATTTGGGTTTTATGAATCCATAATATGCTGATTGTAGGCTCTATTGTTAAAGGTCATTCGGGCATCTGATAACCGTTTTACCATTAAAAGTCTATAGAATGACCATTGTACATTTTCTTTGGATGACTACCAAATGAAGAATAGACAATATTCTAGGTATTACTAATTTTCTATATTATAGAATAACATATTTCAACATGGTTGCTTTCTTGTCGATAAATTTCAATCTAAGGTCATATTGGACTTTTCATACATTTACTTATACGTGTCTATCAATTCTGCAATCCAAAAACCACGTAGGAAATTGCTTTTCATTGTTATTTTTATTCGATCATTTATACCTTGTTTGTGTCATTTTTTTTTCTATTTTTAGCTCTTGCATTGTTATTTATATTTGATCATTTATATCTTTTTAGTGTCCTTTTTTTTCTATTTTTAGCTCTTGCATCCCTCTTTTCTACTGTAACTCTATTATAGACTCCTCAAAAAGGGTAGTAGTATAGTTTACCATGGTTAGAGTCTTCTTGTGTGATGGATGTGAAAGCTTAGTGATAACTTGATCTGACCTTAGAGTTGAAGGATGTGGTGGTTAAAAAGTCCGTTTAGGCTTTCTCCCAAGAGGGAGATGGTGTACATAGATAGCAAGGTCGTTGAGTGTTCCTAATGTTCATGATTTAGGGTTTGCTTGATTTTTCCTCCTTTGAAAGGTGTAATGGGTTGGGAAGTTTAGTCCCCATTTTTTAGGCCCGAAAGAGATCTTGAGATGTGTTGGTAAGGGTGCTTATGAGCTAGGTTTCCTAATGGGTGGCATCATTGCATCCGGTTTTCCATGTCTTTAAGTGGATAGAGTGTGTTGGAAAGATCCCTTAGAAAGGTGGGGAGTTAGTGAGTTCCTTATGGTTAGCTCCTTTTTTAGAAAGTCATGTGTGTTTTATGCATTAGCATGATTTCTAAACCTACATGTTCATGAAAAAGCTTAAAGAAATGACTTAGGTGAATATTTTTCTTCATGTTGTAGTGCATCAAGTAGAGTTGCCTATAGATTTCATGAGATGAGTTGATGAACATGTTTAGATATGATTTTTGAGATTTAATTTGCATATGAGCTCCATGGGATGATGTTGAGTGTAATTTAGCCCGGAGATGGTAGTTCCTCCTTGAAAATGAGTAGATGTTGAGTTTTATGCATTTTTGGTTGCATTGAGCATATCTATCTTATGGTTGATGATTCCTCTTTGGTTGTGTGCATTTAGATGTGTTGCATGCATGATGGGTTGCTAGTTTTGAGTTGTCTCCTTTAAGAAGTGCCTAAAATGTCATTCAAGGACAAAATATTCCAAGGGAGATATAATGTAACACCCCAAACTTTAATAGAGGGTTTAGCATGTTAGAACATCAAGGTGTCACCCCTCAAGGACCTACCAAGGGCCCATGAAAAAGGCCCCAAGAAAATTGCCCAAGACAGTGACCTACAACAACAGCAGGACCCACGCCCCATGGGTGGATTCACGCCTCGTGGATAGGGGTTGTAGGTCCAAGCCAATTTCCAGTGTCTCAGACCCCAAACCACACCCAACCAGTATGGGCCATAGGTCAACCTACGCCCCGTAGTCGCGGTCTCGTGGATGAGGCAGTAAGACAATTTTGGGTGGTTATGTTTAGGGGTACTTTGGGCTTTCCAATTTTAATTAGGATTTAGTGGTGTTGTTTTAATGTAATCTAGACCACCTATATAAAGACTTTAGACCCCTAAATTAAGTCATTCAAGTCATTACTTCAAGATCCCAAAAGAAACCCAATTCCCTCTCAATTATTCTCTCACTAGAAAGTGAAGAAGAAGAAGAAGAAGAAGAGGATCAAGCTAGGTCAAGCCAAGTTTCCATTCTTCCAAGGTTTATTGTCATTGTAATCAAGGATTGATGGCTTATTCATTCATGTATTCCTTTCATCCATGAAGCCCCTATGTTTTCCCCAATTTAGAAGAAAAATTTCCCAAGTTAATCTAGGGTTTCTTCTAATGTTATGGGTTATGATCCAATAGAGTGGATTATGATTGTTTGTGATTGTTTATGGTAGAATTGCATGATTTTAGTATGATTATACATGTATCCATGATTAACCTATGATTCTAAGGTGAATTTGATTTAGTTGAATTTAATGCCATGAAAGGGGAAATTGAGGGCTTAGATGTGATCTTCTAAGGTAGAATTACTTTATGGATTGCTTGAGACTAGAGAACCTAGATATGAATTGCTTAATATTAAAGCATATAGACATGAATTGATTAGATTCAAGCTTATATGATAAATTATGATTAGTAGTGCTTGAGATTGAGCCTATATGATAATATATGATTATAATTGCTAAAGAGTGAAACATGTGATTAGAATGCCTTGAGATTTAAGCCTACATGATGATAATGAAGAGTATTTCTTGAGAGTAAGGCTAATATGGTGATCTATAAATGCTAAGGCTTTGAGAGTGAAGCTTATATGTATGTTGATTTGTATATGGTGTTGTTGTGGAAGGACTTTGCCAACTTGACCTATATTATGAATGTATGAGATTATGCATATCTTATGGAACCTATGTAAATTCTTTAAGAACCCTTTGAGAATAAAGTGTAGTTGATCATGATGTGAAAGGTTTACTCACATAAATGATTCTAGGTTGAAAGTCTTGCTGACTTAAAATGAATCAAAGCGTGTATGAACTATCCTAGCTTGAAGTAGTGATGTGATATCCCTTCATGAATAGCTTGACTTGGTAAGATAAGACCATGCATGGTAGCTTGAGATAGTAGAACTCATGGATAGCCTTGGATTGAGAAATTGTATCCTTCTAATGTTGCTTGAAATAGAAGATGAGGATGCTTGCATGATAGATGGATGATATACCGTGAGTTTACGATATTTCTAATACATTTCACTTACAAGTTGTGTGTGTCTAGAGCCTTTTTGTATTGGTTTTTATGTGTTTTTATCATATTTTGCAGGAAAGATGTCCAGACGCAGAATTAAAGAGACAGCTGAAAGAAATGCAGAAAAGGGCATCTACGGAGGTGATCTATGGACCATAGGTCCATTGATGCTCCGTAGATGGTGGTCGTAAATCAGCAGCCAAGGCATGGAAGGCAAATCAGGGAAATCTGACCAAGTGTGGAACCACGGTGACCATTGACGGTACGTAGATTGATCTACGGACCGTACTGTTGATCCGTAGATTGACACTGCAAGGGTTCCAGTACCTGATTTTTGAAGATTCTAAGTATGGAGCTACGGAGAGGGATTGATGGATCGTAGATCGATCTACGGTCCATACTGCAGTTCCGTCGTTTGCTTCAGAGAAGCTAATTTTTGGAAGCTGAAATATTTTCTAAGTCTTGGCTGACGGAAGGAACTCACGGACCGTAGATCCATTGATGGTCTGTGAGTCAGTCTCATGGAATGAAGACGCGTGCCTGTAACAAACTTTCCTTATTTTGTTCCTTTTTTATTTAGGACTTGTTTTGTATAAATAGGGCATGTAAACCTCATTTTTGAGGGTTAGACATTAATATATTTTTCTAGTTCTTGACTTGGGAGATCAACTTGCAACTTTAGCAATTCTTAATTTCCTAAGTTCATTTTGAAGATTTTGGTGTTGCAATTCAAGTTGAATTTCTGGGTTTATTATTCTTCTTATGTAAGTTCATAATTCTTTTATCTAAAACAATGAATTGTGTTCATATGATTATGGGTAACTAAACTCCACAACTAGGGTTGTGGGAACCATGAGC
>JAJOOO010016202.1:0-10425 GCA_029582685.1 Solanum piurae
AGGAATTAACTATTTAATTTAGTACGGGCAAGATTTGCGAACCTAACAGGCAAACAAATATTCAAATCCTACCAGAGATGCCCAACACACACCATTAACGTAATGCCACTGCATTTGAGTACAACTTCGACAAAATAATCATGGCGTTAGAGAAAACCAATATTTTATGACGACCAAATGGATATAGAGTTTCTAGGAGGTAATGTAATCCAACTCGTAGCACAATTCGACACTAAAAATACGTCAAAGATGTAAGGAATGTAAAACTAGAGTGCAGGTGTGATTTTGGGAAGATGAAAAAGTGAGGAAGAGGGAATGAGTTTGAAACTTTTAAACCTTTGGCTTGAAAAACCATCCAGTTTTTGCCCATTAGGCGACATTAGTCCCGATCACCGAATCACTTGGCGTTTCACCAAGTTGCCACATGTCTCGCTGAATTTTACAAGATCTCCAGTTATTGTGGAGTCCAACGGCGATCTCCTCCAGGATCGCCAACATGGTCGGCGATTTGCCAATAATTCTGTGTGGTCGCCGAGTTCTACATACTCCAATGTAAATTGGTCTTGAATCTAATGGCGGTCTGGTTCGGGGTCGCCGAACCCTTCGATGATTCGTGGACTGGACCTGTAGCTCGCCACTCTGCACTTGTCAATCACTCTCCACACTTCCACCTGCACAATCAACACACCATTATTTTCTCAGAGTAAAGTAAAGCAATAAAGGGGTTTTGGGTTGCCTCCCAAACAACGCCTTAGTTAACATCGCGGCACGATGCAAGTTCACCATTACATTTCATTCTTGGGGTTTGCCATAGTGTCACTAGGCAATCCCCCTCTCTGTTGCGGATTCAAATGCGATGAAATCTGACCCATCTGGGTTTCTAGTAGCTTGATCGAGACGGAATGGGAGGTTGGCTGAGGGTTGACACATCTTCTTTCATCTCTTTTAAGGTCTTGTCTGCCCCTCAACTTTGTTGAGAATACGAGAAATCATATCCTCAGACCTATCGCCTTCTGCATCCTTTGGCTTTTGGCGCTCGTGGGGAGGCACATACATGTCCTTCTCCCCATCCTTACAATTGGGATTACGGTCTCTCCATTCACGATCTTTCCAACCTTCGTCTCTAGCCCAACCTTGGTTACCACCCTACCTTGGGTAGTTTGAACGATAACCACCACCTTGGTTGGCTAAGAAATTCACCTCTTCATTATACATGGCTTCAAACTTGGTCTCCTCTGAATTTACACACCCGACACCCACATCATTGACACCTCGAGCACCGACTCCCATGACATTTTTAGACAAAATGTCAAGTTGTGTCATGATCTTGACCACGTTTTGGTCCCTCTCTTGATCCTTCTCCATTTGTTCTTTATTCAATATGAACGTGAGAGGGGAGACTTGGTCTTCACGTGTGTACCATGCCTGATTTATCATGGTCATGCCATCCAATAGTTGAGCTGCTACCACGTAAGGTTGTTGCATCAAACCTCCTGGAGAAAGTTTATCAGCGACACCGTTGTTCACTGAGTCTAATCTCTGATAGAAATAATGTAGTAATACGTTGTCAAGCAAGCCATGAGTGGGGCATTGGAGCACCAACTTCTTGAATCGCAGTCAAGTCTCATGAATTGGCTTGCCCTCTATATGTTTAAAGCTTTGGATGTTGTCCCGAAGAGTCATCATCTTCAAAAGAGGGAAAAATCGCACATTAAATGCAATGACCAATTCCTCCCACGAAGTGATTGAGTCGCGTGGCAATTCAACTAGCCACTTGCATGCTTCTCCCATCAAAGAAAATGGGAACAACCGTAAGCGAACCGACTTTTGAGATATATTCTTGAAGGAGAATGGTCCGCACACATCCACAAAATTTTGAATGTGCTCATGAGGATCTTCATGAGCCAATCCACTAAAAAGTACCTTTAGTTGTAAGAGTTGCAACATAGTACTTGTGATGTGGAATACCGCATTTCCTTCAGCTGGAGGTAAACGAATGACACCAATACCACCCATGAGGTGGGAGTCATTAGCATGAGGCTAATTAACATCGTTGAGGTTTCCGATGTCATCTTGGTGGCCTACCTGGCTACCATTGCTGCCATTCACGCTCATACTTCATGTTTCAATCGCAAAGACGCAAAAACAAAACTAAAAATAAAGTAAGTAAACTATAGCTAATAAGAACAAAAATTTTACTTAACTATAAATTCTCAAATAACACCACTTCCCGGCAGCGGTGCCATTTTGATGTTTGCGTAATCAAGACACAACTTCTAATTCGAGTGTCTACGATCGTGCAATAGTATAATAACCCAACCAAGGGTTGGGGTCGAGTCCCAAGGAAGTGGTGGTGAAAATTAATAGAAAAATAAAATTAAGTTCTAATTAGTCTTATCCATAAACATCATCGAATATAAATATATTAAATCAAGGGGGTGACGTAAGCGTCAATTAACAATGGGGGGTTTGTAGCAAATATCAATTAAAAATAGCGAAAATATACGAAAATAAGATAGAGAGTTAGGGGATTCTTGGGATATGATAGGAATACGGGATAAACTAAACTACTCGGTACATGCTTTTGTTGGTAAATTCGTTGAATATTTGTGACTAGGCTAGACTATAGTGGGGGTAAATTCTCTCTCGAGCAACTTACCCCGAATCAACCCAGTTTCTCTCGAATACCAGGTTGCCGCTTTAAGAACAACCTCCGTCTTAGCCCACTCACTCTCTCGAGATGAGTGTGTGGGAGAAGGACTAGGGTTCACTCTCTCGAGATGAACCTCATGTCGACCCACTCCCACCGGCCATCAATTTAGTAGTCTTAGTTTTACGACCTCTCTCTCGAGCAAGCCAAAAATACAAAGGTGAAATCGTATTTGCAACTACAATTTCATTAAGTTCCAACACAACTACTAAATGAAATCACATCAAAACAACAAATAAACCATCAACAAGTAAGACCCAACATATAATCTAACCCATATTCACAAAATCATACCCCAAGAATTGGGGTTTTAGCTAGACATGCTAAAGAGATAGAAATCGATACCAATATGAGTTTGCATTCAAATGGGTATGAAGATTTGAGTCTCAAAATAAGTCAAGAGTGAAGAATCCACAAGACCCAAGCTCAAAATCTTGGAGTTGAAACTCTTTGAACCTTCAAGTTCTTCAAAACCCTCTCCAAACTTAGAACTCAAAAATAGAAGCAAAGTCTGAAAAATTACTGTTCAAGACTAAAAATTTGATACTAGAAAAATAATTCTTAACGAGTATTTATAGTTTTCAAAAATCTGTGTTGCAGTGGATCATTCGGCGTCGTTAGTTGAGATTGTCGATCAACTCGGCGATCCTCCCTTTGGTAGGTTTCATCGCCGTTTTGATCTATCCTTCAGCATCGTCGTGTTTTGAATTATTGGGCGACATAGTACTGATTCACAGAACTGCTCGGCGACACGTCGACTACTTCTTTTCATCGCCGATTTGATCCTTTCCTTCAGGGTTCTGCAAACTAGAACAAAAGGCGAGGATAAGACCTTTTGACGACTCGTCGAATGGGTTCAGAGTTTCTCAGATCTTCATTTCTTCATTCTTTCAGCTGCCTTTGTTCCTTTTTGATAAGTAGTGTCCATGCTTTCCCTCAAACTTCAAATAACTGTAACTTAAGGGTTTTCATCAAATATTGAGATAAAATATGCATTTGAGGATGCTAATTCTATAAAAATATAGCCCTAAATGAGTCCAATTTGTGGACTCAACACGAGCCAATTCATGAAACTTAGTTGCGATTCAAGAAGTTGGTGCTTCAATGCCCAATTCATGGCTTGCCTGATAACGTGTTGCTCTAGTATTTTTACCGGAGCCTTGACTCAGTAAACCAGGGTGTTGCTGACCAACTTTCTCCGGGAGGTTTGATACATCAACCTTATGTGATAGCGGCTCAGTTCTTTGATGGCATGACCAAAATCAATCGAGCATGGTATACCCGTGAAGACCAAGTCTCCCCCCTCACATTTAAATGGACCAAGGAGCATATGGAGAAAGACCAAGAGACACTACAACATTTTATGACTACAACCACCCTAGAAAAGTGTGGCCTAAACTATGAAAAAGTGTGGCCTTTGATAAAAGGCCACACTTTTTGACTTTAAGCCACGCTTTTCCAGGGGTGGCCGAAAGAAGCGTAACCTTAGAGTTTAGGCGACACTTTTCAAGTGTTGCCTTATCAGCTACGCTTAAAAGTGTAGCCTAAAAGGTAAAAAGGCAACGCTTTCCAGTACCTCATATAGCAACATTTCTATCTCATACAACTACACTTTCAAGCGTGGCCTTTGCTTCCTTATTGCCCACGATTTTAAAGTGTTGCCTTTTCTATCTAATGTATGACAACACTTTGAAGTGTAGTCCTTGCCCATGTGCATACCACAATTTACAGTCCTATGGCTACACTTTTAAGTGTGATAATATTATTTTGGCTATAAAATATTTATATGCCACAATTTCTAATTAAAAAAGACCAATATTATTTTGCAATAAATAATCTCAAGCATTAAATTGGCTAATAAGTAATTCAAATATATAGATTTGCAATAAACTTCAAAAGATAGTATCATGTCTTGTGTACATACACATACTTATAAAGCAATATTCTAAATATGTGTACACAATCGTTAAAAAAGTACTCTTACAATAGTTCAATATATTCTAGCAATGAATCTATTTCACAAAATCAAACATAATGTATTCAAACTTTTATAATAGTTCAAAAACTCTTCATCATCCACTTCAATGAGATCAAATTGACTTGTGGCGACCCTTCAAATTTGATCACCTCCATTTTCCTACACATTTAAAATGTACAACAAATCAGATTGCAGCAGTTATAGAAGAGGCAAGAAGTTCCAGATTCCAGATTGCAGATTATATATTGCAAATTTTTTGAGTTTCAGATTGCAGATTACAGTTCCAAATTCCAAATTACAGATTGCTAATTACATTTCCAGATTGCAGGTTCCAGATTCCAGATTGCTGATTGCATATTACGGTTCCAGATTGCAGGTTCCAAATTACAGTTTACAAATCAAAATTTAACGGCCAAAAAACTTTCTGAATTTCGTAGTCCACTTCAGGCCAAAGAACAGGGGCAGCAGGAGAAAAATCCCAAGATACTCTAATGCAAACATGTAAATCATGATAGAAGTCGCACAAAACAAAACATGGAAAAAGAGGAAACTCAACACCAAACAACATCAAAGTGTATGTTTTTTTTTATCAATGGAACCTGGGATATCGAAAAGATCATTTAAACTACACCTTTGGATCTTGTCGCGACCATTCTTGCGACTCAAATTCACTACCAGCCCATGGTTTCTGATCAACCAATCTCGAAACCCAATGCAAATGGAGAATTCACTTGCTCATCTGCTTGGGATCAGATTAGAGAGAAAAGAAACCAAAGTTTCTGTTGTCACAACCTGTCAACTATTTATGCTGCTATAAACCAGGAAAAGGCACCATTGAGCATAATTTTGTGGCAGGGCACTTTGCTAGAAATATCTGAAATATTTATGCTAGTTCTATAAGGATTGAAAGTGACTATAAACCTCTTAGAAATATGATTATGAGATGGTGGACTACTAAGGCTAACAATGATGCTCACAGTCTAATCTTGCAATCCACTCCTATTTTTATATGTTGGAACTTATGGAAGAATAGGTGCTCTAGCAAATATGGAGGGAAAAAATCCAACATCACAAGAGTCAAATATTCTATTCTCAAAGATACTTACAATGTGCTATCCACAACTTTTCCTTACATCAATTGGCCCACTAATTTCATATTGTTAAACTGAACACTCTGTTCCAAATCAAAACAAACTGAATTAAACGCAACATTAATGACTAGATGAGGACATTATCATCGTTAAAGAAAATCAAAACCAAACAACATGAATGCTATTGAAGAAAACTGAGCCCATGTTCAATAGAAGATCAGGAATAATCAAAACATATTATCACACGATGACCACATGACACTTTATCAGATAATGACAGTGAAGCTGCTATACTTAATTTCCCTCAATGCATCAAAATACATGGCTAAAGTGAGGTATTTCCTTCTTAGGCCAATAAACCTACTTTATCTTCTATTTATAATAAAATGCCCTACAAACTTACACTGCCAAATAGAGTTTTGCAGTTTGCTAAAACAGGTTAGTTTTATTGCTAGATTGCCCTGAAATAATATAAACAACAGATAAAGTACCAAATCAGAATTATGATAAGAAACTAGATTCATTTCTTAATAGAAAAAGTTTTTCTTATCCCTAGGGGGATGTGGTTGTGTTGTTGAGGCATGGGAGTAAAAACTTGAAAATTGCAGGTGAAAACAAGGTGAAATCAACTTGGCGATATAACTCTCAAATGGTGATCAGCCAATAGGCTATAGATATTCATTAGTTTATAGTATAATCCAAAATAAGACCTCTGCTAGTTTTTTCACTAACTCAGATTCTCTTTCCATAATCTCTTGCAGATTTGAATAATTTCTAGCAATCATCTTGATCACCCACCTCTTATCAGTGATTAACAGTAATAAGAACCGTGAATGACTGACCATCAAAAGGGTAAAATAAATTCATTTCAAACTAACTTACAGAAAAAGACAAGACACCAATCTCCATGAAGAGATCAAAAGAAGTTGTATCAATCTCAATTTGAGAAATAAGTGTGACATTATTTTCTTCTTTTATTCCTGTGATAGATAATATGTCCTTCACTAGCTTATATTCGGATCCAAGTAGCATCGCATAAGTTGAACCATAGTTTCTCGCTCTCTCTCTCTCTTTCTCGTTACATACTTTTTTCCTTTTTGAAACTACATTTACATACAGCTGGAACGTGCAATTGTAAACAGGCCCGCTAAAACAAGCCCAAAAAAGGGGATTCATAGAGAAGATATGTCAGTTTGTCAATGTGCCATTACCACATACACCAAACCAATATCTAAAAAGAATTTACATATATAAAGAGAGGCATGTAACCTTTGGCTCCATGCTTTTTCACTTTAGGTGAATGGGAGAGAATCACAGACGAAAAGATAAGCTCATTGATAAACATGGAAAGAGATTGCTTCTTTGACAAAACTAGTTTCCTGAATAAGAAAAAAATGTATGTATCTGTTCAAAAAGCTATTGACAGATGTCATCATTTATAAGAACCGAAAAACTATAATATTATTAAGACAAACTTGAAATTCCATGATGTTCCAAAATCACAACTTAAAAGCAATAGTGTCCTACTGTGCTTCATCAATTCACTTTCAAGACTAAGTAAAGAAGATGAGGAGCAGATTGAAGCATTTTTATCATCTCTATGTTGCAATTTATAATTTTTATATGCTTCCACAAATGCATTTTTGGCTGCAACATAAAGTGGAAACAGAACCTTGGTTGAGATGCCAGCTTGTGATCCTTAACCCAGAAAAGTGTCCCAAATTTTGTTTTCTGTACAGAACCAACAGATGAAGGAATGCCAATATCTTCATTCAATAGGACAAACTGTGATGGGTGAATGAACCTTATTTCATCATTGGGAGCAAAAGAATGCCAGTGAAAAATGCCACCTACCACTTAATTCTCTCATCTGCACACACATTGCTTTAATCTGCATTTGTGAAAAATGCCACTTACCACTTAATTCCATAGGGATTTCCATACTACTACACCATGTTCTTGCTCTTCCTTTTGTTTGCCGCCTATGCAAAATTTTGGTCCTCAACATCTGGTTGGAAGGCAAAAGGTTGGGTAACCTTTTATCTCTGTTTCCTTTGGTGAGAGAGATCTGGAGATGGGATACATGATACTCACATGAGAGAGAGAGTGGCCTTATGCCTAAAATGTTGTAGTGTTTAGTTGTTATAACAAAACTAGTAAATATTTATACATAGATACACTCCTTTATATGCATACAAAATCAGCCAAAACATAATTAAAACATAACTATCCTCTCAACTAACTACTATCAGTGGTTTTAAGAACTTATATGATACTCTTCCATACAGTAAACTAATCAATTTGCATATTTTAAGTTAAATAAATGCCAAAAACACGTATCTCTTTAGTTTTCCATTTCATGCTACTTCTCTTTACTTAATTTACTTCAAGTGTCATATAAAATAAACAAAGTTGTCATTCAAACCATCCTAAAAAAATAAGAACCATAGGAGTTCACTATTCAGCATATTCCATAAAAACTTAACAGAGCCCTAAGCATGGTCAAGTTCTAGCTTATTTTTGTTATCTCTCCACAGTTCAAGATTTATTATATTACAGATAAAGAAAGTCAATACACTCAGAACCAAGAATAAAGTTCCTCCTCCTTCCAAACTTTCTTTCACCAAATAGAGAATACTAATGCCAATGGAATACTACAGTTTGAGGGAGAGAAAACCTAACAAGTACCACTATTACCATATTTCTTCATCTCTTATGGCATATTCCAAACAAAATTAAGTAATTTTTTGTTCACACAAAATGAAAATATACATTAAATAGTTTCAAAAGTAATAAAGAAAAAAAATCAAAATACCTCATAGAAGAGAAGTAAAAGAAAATATTAGTAACTCTTTGAAACATAACAAGTTCAACATGGTCAATTGAGACATAAAATTAAGCTAAAATATTAGCCCAACACATCCAATAAGACTTATCATCAAGACATACTATCAAAACAAGTCATCGATGAATGTGATGAGATGGTTGAAATCCCTTCACCCTTAATCATCGAAGGGTCTTGCCCGAGGCACAAATTCAAACATTGGTGAACACAAAAGAGCACATGTTTTTAGTAGTAGTAGCTATCAAACACAAACAATAAATATGTATGTCAGCTTAGCAATCAACAAACAATGTCAATATCACAAACTAATACAAAATCATAATCAATAGGTAAAATGAAGAGAAAAATATCATCTATAAGTTTCATAACATAGCTCATCACAAACAGTAAACAGTCTGAGACTAAACCGAAAATCGAGATTCAATAGTCCTTTGGACGGTTTAAGGGAAACTAACAAATCTAAAAGAGAAAAATAGGGCAAAGAATTAACTGATGTGGGTAGTACAAAAATGAGCTAGACTCCCAAAAATCAACAAAAAATCATCTCAACAACAAAAGAACATCAGAACCCTAAAGTTAAATGTGTAACCATATGCAAGCAATAAACCCATATGCTATAAATTTAGACTTTTAAAGATAAAAATTTTCCTGATAAACCATATTCCAACAAAATCCTTTCAATATGATGAAGCTTTAAGACACCATCTTCTGAAGTGAAGCAATTTATTTTATCTTGTTCATCAGCTAGACTAGAACAGCGAAAATAAAAAAAATCAGATTTGGGGTAAATTTTGTTCTTCAAGCAGATTAGAACAGCTAGACGAGCGATTGATGATGGGCAAATTTTTAGATTAGGAGCAAAATCGTAGTCATATCATAAAGAATGCAGTCAGTTGATTAGGAGCAAAATGGCAGGCAGATCGTAGCAGCAAAATCATGTCAGATTAGGAGCAAAATCGTAGCAAAATTGTAGTCAGCTTAGGAGCGATTCATTCCTTCAATTTGCTTTGTGAAAAATCTTTACTTTATGTATCGATGAAAAAATACATGTTAATTTGTGAGCCCTTGAAAAGTTTCAGATTTGGAGCAACTTTTGTTCTTCAAGAAATTGGGGAAAATTTCATATTTGGAGCAAATTTTGTTCTTCAAGAAATTATAAAAAAATTCTGATTTGGGGCAAAAGACCTTAGAGTTGAAAGGTTTTATGTTTTATGACATATTTTTTTTGAAAAAACAAAAATTGGAGCGAGCCAATTGAAAATGTTGGAGGGAATATAATATTTTAGTGAAAACATTAAGGCTACACTTGTAATGTGTTATTTTTTCAATTATAAAAATAGCACACTTTAAAAGTGTGTCCATATATATAAATAGTTGTTGCCAATTATATCATAATATAACAACACTTATAGAGCTGTCAAAATGGGCTGACCCAACCCAACCCAACCCTAACGGGCTAGGGAGTTAAATGGGTTGGGACGGACTGGCCCTTTTAATTAAAGGGCCGATAAAATAGCAGCCCTAACCGGGCCACGGGTTGGGATGGGTTGACCCTTCAACCAAAAAACGGACAACATTTTCCTGTTAGAAAGTATACAAACATTGATGTCCGATGGACACGACATCAATACATACATAAATTCATTCATGAATTACACATACTTCAGTGAATATTTACAAAATAAATACATAATAGCCAAGATGCAACATTCATAAGATTCATCCGAGCAAAAAAATATTACATGATCATTATTTTCATAAACAAGACAATAAAGGAGAAGTGAAAAATTAGGCATAAAAA
>JAJOOO010016204.1:0-10518 GCA_029582685.1 Solanum piurae
CAAAATGATCCAAAATCAGCCTAACACACAATATAACCTCAAAAGAAATGATTTGTGAAAAGACCAAAATGCCCTTAAAATTTCCGGACGGATTCCCTGCCAACTGCCCAACTTTCAATGGCCATAACTCGCTCATACGAACTCGGAATCGAGAAATCTCAGTGGAGTTGGAAAGATCATTACACAAGCTTCGCAACCATAACTGGAACTACTCCTAACTCATCCTGAGCTAGGAGTTACAACTGCTCAAAGTTGGCCAAAAATCACTGATTTCCACACTTAGCCAAATTTTCCAAATTTTTGAACTTTGCCAAATTTCCAGATTCTTGACTGCCAAATTTCCAGATTTTAAATTTTTCCAAAAAATGACTACTTCAAAATTCAAGCTTCTTCATATTCATTTTAAATTGTCGGATGTTACATAGCGGGTCATACTTTTTAGATGATCACGAAAGTTAAGCTAGTGGATCCACTAAGCAAAAGTTAAAGTAAGGTCCTATATCACGACAAGGTATAGGATGGTCTTCGGGCAACGTGAGGTAAAACGTTGTATCATCACTAGGGCTCATGGTGGTGGTTATCGGTTAGAGAAACTCCCACAGCAGAATTACATGGTTCCTCGAGGGGTTCTGCTTAGTATAGATGGGGGTATGGGATTTCATTCATGCATTGCACAAGTAAACTTTGAGAGGAAGCATGGTATTTTTAAGATATTATAAATATGATTTTTACGTCATGTTTTAAATAGTTTTACAAGATTTATATATATTGCATGTGTCTTATTGCTTTATATTGAGTTCAGTTATTCATGAGTCGAACAGAGCCAAGGTAAGTTTTCTTTGTACTCCTTTCAAGCTTAAGTTGTTGTTTAGCGGTCCAGCTCGCATACTCGTACATTCCATGTACTGATACCAGTTGGCCTGCATCTTTTTATGATGTAGACGCAGGTACCCAGGATTAGCATCCAGCACGCCATTGATCCAGCTGAGCACTCCAGAGTCAGTGGTGAACCTCCTTGCTTTCCAGAGGACTCGGTTATTTTGTTCTCTTAGTTTTGTTATATTAGGATGTTGCGGGGTCTTTCCCAACATCCATCTCAGTATTTTAGAGGCTTCATAGACAGTCAGTTAGTTAGTTTTGAGTCTCTCATTTATGTATATAAGTATTCTATTTTGACACTCGAGTTGCCTTTTTGGCCAGATTTTATCAGTTGGGTTGTTTTATAACCTTTCATTGTATTGAGTTATTCTGTTGAGTTAGGTTTCCGCTGAGTTAAGAAAGACAGGCCAAGGGTTCGCTTGGGGGCCAGCAATGGTCTTCGAGTGTCGGCCACGTCCAGGGTGTAGGCTCGGGGCGTGACATAATATACCAATCATCTATTCGAGAAGTATTTTTGTTTGTTTTGCTAGGATTTGTTGTCGTAGAGTTTTACCACGATCTAAGTTCATATTTGGTCATTGATTTGTTCATCTGTTCAAGTTGGCTTAAAGTCTTGCTCATGTCTATTTTCCCTGTTTGTTGTTAAGATTATCGACCTCTTTCTAATCATTAGTTTATTTGTGTATGTAAAGCTTTATTGATTTGAGCTAATCTTTGATTATGGTTTCATGTTCTATTATTGACTAAAAACCACTCGGATCGTGTTTGTGCTTGTATGATGATTTACATCCCTATAGTTTTGTCCAGAATACGGAGATATGTTTGAACTTTGCTGTAGACATATAAATTGTGTTGGGTTAAATTCATACGAAATTTGAATTAAATCTATGTTCATTTGGGTTGTATGATTAATTTGGGCTTTACAAATAAATAAGTCCATTTTATTAAATTCAAATCCAAGGTCCATTTCACCTTGAAGCCCAAATTCATGCCACATGTCACAGTGACGCATCCAAGACCAATAAGGCGGTGCCACGTGTCCAAATGAGGTGGTAGTCCCAATCAAGTGCAAGAACCAATCACAACATACCAAGTGTCAAAATGACATCCTTTGGCCAATTATATGCAACCTTGTCCACCCCCTACAACTATAAATAGGGGATGAACATGACATTCTAGGGCATCAAGAAAACTCTTCAACAAGCATTCTGCAGTTGGAGGAAGCTACACCATCTACATAGCTCTTCGAAGGAGTCATCAACGGAGTTCTTCCCGGAGATCGACTTGAAACGACGAAGCGTTTTCCGATGTTTTCGGAGATCGACAACATCTCAAGGAAGTCTACATCATCCAACATTTTAAGAAATACGTTACTGAAGGCCCTCGAATCTTGGAGAATCTTAGGAGAGAGAATCAAGAGAACAACAGAATTGTACTCACAACGATTCATCAATATAAAATAACATTTTTCTTTTATTTTCTTTGCTTGCAGTTGATTTTCAGCGCTTACGAAAATTTATTGCGAACAAATTTGGCACGCCCAGTGGGACCGACTCTGCTCTTCATCTCTTTCTCTTGCAAATCAGAAACTACAAAGGCAACTACTGCAATGGCCTTCAGAAAGAGTAATGATTTTCATACAAGGACTATACTGATGTCGTATCTGTTGATCTCAGTCATGTTCCCGATTACTCGGCGTAAGTTCAAGAAAAATGGGCTAGATGGATTTGAATACTTCACTTCTTTGGAGGCGATGAAAAACAACAACTCTCATACGATGGTCGTAAGTGCAACACCTAGGGGCAATCTTGCGTCTGTGTTCTTTGGAGAATTTTCTCAAACTGGCTCCAACTTTGGTAAATCTGAATATTCAATGGATTCTTCAACTTCAATGAATGTCAATGCTTTGATGGCTGACTCAACTGACATGGACGAAAAAATTTCGATGATGGAGCAAACCATTGAGGCCTTGAAGAAAACCGTTGATGACAAAAATCTTCATATTGCTCAACTTATGAACAAGTTGGAGGCCTTTACACCTGGAGAGTCTAGTCATGTCCCCACTTGTCCATCTGGTTTTGATTAACGAAACAAGGACATTGAGGAATCTCTAGCAAAGTCAAAATTTCAAAAGGAGAAACAATCTGCTTCAGTTGCTGCATTATTTGTTCAACAGTTGCAAGACATGATAACAAACATTATCAGGGCTCAGTATGGCGGAACACCACAAAGTTCTTTGTACTACTCCAAGCCATATACCAGACAGATTGATTGTCTATCAATGCCAACAAACTATCAACCACCAAAGCAACAACAATTTGATGGCAAGGGGAACCCAAGGCAGCATATCGCCCACTTTGTTGAAACTTGTAGCAATACTGGAACACATGATGACCTTTGGGTAAAACAATTTGTTCGTTCGCTGAAAGGGAATGCATTCGACTGGTATATCGACCTGGGACACGAGTCCATTAATAGTTGGGAGCAGCTCAAGAAGGAATTCCTCAATCGTTTCTACAGTACTCGCCGAACCGTAAGCATGATAGAGTTGACCAGTACTAAGCAAAGAATGGATGAGCCTGCTGTGGATTACATCAATCGTTGGAGATCGTTGAGTCTGGACTGCAAAGATCGTCTTTCTGAAATATCTGTTGTGGAAATATGTATTCAGGGTATGCATTGGGGACTTCTATACATACTACAAGGAATCAAACCGCGAACTTTTGAGAAACTTGCTACACGAGCGCATGACATGGAGTTGAGCATCTCAAGTCATGGGAAGGCATCTCCTTTTGCTGATCTGACAAAGGAAAAGAAGGAGTTCAAGAAAGGTATGACCTCAAAGATCCAGACTAAGGAATCTATGGTGGTGAAAGCAACTTCTGTAAAGGTCACCTCCAAGAGTAAACTAAAAGAAGAGGAAGCCCCAAGTCAATATCCAAGGGAGGAGATACGACGCCCAACCTTGAAGGAGTTAGAGGCAAAGGTCTACCCATTTCCAGATTCAGATGTACCTATGATTCTTGATGAATTGCTAGCTAAGAAAGTTATTGATCTTCCTGAATCAAAGAGGCCTGAAGAAATCAATAAGGTTGGTGATTCTAGATACTGCAAGTTCCATCGTGTCATTGGCCACCCGACGAGTAAATGCTTTATCTTGAAGGAGAAAATCATGAGGTTAGTAAGTGAAGGAAAAATCATCATTGACCAAGATGAAACAGCGGAGACAAATCATGCTAGTGTAGCACCAAATCAAAAGAAGTGCTCAAGGTCCACTTTCTTGCAATTTGGAAGTTTAACGCCTATTGAAGTTGATTTTCCAAGGAAAATTCTTGAGGGTTCACTAGAGATAGACAACCACAATGAAAATGAAGCTGATGGTTGGACCTTGGTTACTCGTAAAAAGCGGAGACATCAAGCAGTCTTTAAAGTACGACTTCCTAAGACAAGAGCAACGAGGAGTGATAAGAATCAACTACAATCATTAAAAAATGTCAAGCCTTATACTAGCCAAAAGATCAATGGTTTTTCATCGCATAAGGGTCGAAGGCCCATTACATTGGATGAATTCTTTCCTAAAAAATTCTTTTGTGGTAGTCAAATTGGTGCAACACATGTTATTACCAGCACAGACGAAACAAAGGGAAGCAAAGGTGAGCATAATCCAACAATAACACAAGAACATCAAACTGATGAAAAAGTTGCCCCATGTTGTGCTACAATTGCCTTCACAGATGATGACTTGTTGTTAGGGTCTAAGCTACATAATAGGCCCTTGTTCGTTGTAGGGTCTATTCGAGAACAACAGCTCAATCGCATGCTAATCGATGGTGGTTCGGCAGTCAATATCATGCCAAAAAATTGTTCTGAAAAAACTTGGGATCTCTATTGATGAATTGTCCAAAAGTAACCTAACGATCCAAGGTTTCAATCAAGGAGGACAACGATCCATAAGGAAGATTCACGTAGGATTGTCCATTGGCGACGTAACATCAAACACTTTGATTCATGTCATAGATGCCAAAACATCATACAACTTGTTGGTTGGACGTCCTTGGGTTCATGAAAATGGAGTGGTGCCATCTACTTTGCATCAATGCATGAAGTATATGAAAGATGGTGAAGTAGTCAAAATTGATGCAGACATCAATCCTTTCACTGAGACGGAGTCATATTTTGCAGATGCAAAATTCTATTTAGATTCTGAAAGATCAAATATGGAGAAACATGCAGAAGCCGACTCGATTGATCTCGGAGATAGTAAAGTTCAATGGGCTGCTATTAAGATGTCTAAGAAGAGAACGGAAGAGGTTTCCATTAATCTTTCGCCATCTAAAAGAGACATGCAGACCAATGTTGATGATGAGCAACTAATTTTTCGCTATATTCCACGTGAACGTCGAAAAAAGGGACAACCACTGCTAGAGGAATGTACTAAACAAGTTTACCCACCGAGGAAAGAGTTGAGTCACACAACATTCCAAAATTTGAAGAAGAAAATGACTGTCCCAGTTGCACAAGTCCCGTCTTTCACTTTGGAGCCTTCCAAAGGAAATACCTAAGTAGATCAAATAAAAGGGAACTTTGATCAAAAGATCTTCACATTATTTGAAAAATCGGGTTACAACTTCTCAAATCCAGCAAAGTTAGGAGAACTCACGGAGGAAGTCACCGGTGAAAAGATACATGGGCTTACAAAGTCTCAAATGCGATTGAGAAAACAAGGATATTATGTCGCCACTCCTAAGTTTGGGTTAGGATTTAGCTTGCCGGAGCCTCTTCGGATTTCATCTAAGAAGGGGAAAGAAATAACTTCATCCCACTATACCTCTATAGAGAAGACGAAGGAATCTAAGGAGGGTAAAACACCACAACGAACTTCGGTGTTTGAACGCATTGGAAGATTGACACCCCGTGTCTCTGCATTTGAAAGATTGGGCCGCAAGGATGAAAGAGGATCATCTAAACAAGTGGACAAATATGCCACCACCTCAAAGACTTTTGTATTTCATCGCCTGGGAACCAAAAGAAAGTCATTATCCGAAAGGAGGTTGCTGGAGCATGAAAATCAAGATTCTTGTGATGTAGCTGATGACAAAGCGATTCATAGTATTTTCCCATCACGTATGAAGAGAAAGGTTGTATTGTCAATCACCACCGGTGGTTCTTTGAAGGTGAAAATAAGCACAATTGTTGTCACCAACCAATTTCATGGAGAAACTAATAAGGAGGAAGATGAAGCCATCACGGTGGAAAGTCACATGGAAGATTCAAACTTGACACAATCATCATATCACATAACAGTGGAAGAAGGTCCAGACATTGATGATACAAATGATGATATCCAAGAGGCTCCCCCTCAACTGGAGGATGGCGTACAATCAACCATAGACGACCTCAATGAACTAAATCTAGGCACTTTAGAAGATCCACGTCCAATCTTCATTAGTGCACTTCTTACACTAGAAGAAGAGAGGAAATACTTCAAGTTATTGGTTAAGTTCAAGGATGTTTTTGCTTGGTCGTATAGAGAAATGACAGGCCTTAGTCCCAGGATAGTTATTCATCATTTGGGGATAAAAAAAGGAACACGTCCTATAAAGCAGTCGCAACGAGTGTTTCACCCTGAGTTGGTGACACAAATTGAAGCGGAGGTCAACAAGCTCATCGAAGTTGGCTTCATTCGAGAAGTGAAATACCTATTGTGGATCTCAAATATTGTACCTGTTAAGAAGAAGAATGGTCAAATACGTGTTTGCGTTGATTTTCGAGATTTGAACAAGGCATGTCCAAAAGATGACTTTCCTTTGCCAATCATTGAGCTCATGGTTGATGCTACAACAGGGCATGAAGCTATGTCATTTATGGATGGGTCTTCTGGATATAATCAAATCAGAATGTCTCCAAAAGATGAAGAATACACTGCATTCCGAACTCTAGAAGGAATTTATTGTTACAAAGTGATGCCCTTTGGTCTAAAGAATGCTGGGGCCACCTATCAACGTGCAATGCAAAACATATTTGATGACATGCTTCATAAGAGGGTGTAATGTTACATCGATGACTTAGTGGTAAAGACGAAGCAATGGGAACACCATCTTGAAGACCTTCAAATTGTTTTTGAAAGGTTAAGGAAATTTGACTTGAAGATGAATCCACTCAAATGTGTATTTGGGGTTACCTCAGGAAAGTTTCTTGGCTTCATAGTACGTCACCGTGGAATTGAAGTCGATCCCGCAAAGATTGATGCCATTCAAAAAATGCCTGAGCCAAAGAACTTGAGAGACCTCCGCAGTCTACAAGGAAATTTGGCATTCATTCGGAGATTCATTTCTAACCTGGCTGGACGATGTCAACCTTTTAACCATTTAATGAAGAAAGATGCTATTTTCCACTGGGACCAATCATGTCGAAATGCCTTTGAAAGTATCAAAAGTTACTTGATGAATTCGCCTGTATTAGGGGCACCAAGTCCTGGAAAGCCATTGATACTATACATTGCATCGCAAGAGCGATCACTTGGGGCACTTCTTGCTCAAAAGAATGAAGCTAAGAAGGAACAAGCATTGTACTATCTAAGTCGTACCTTGATAGGAGCTGAGTTGAATTACACGTCCATTGAGAAGATGTGCTTAGCATTGCTTTATGCGATAAAAAAATTGAGGCATTATTTTAAAGCATACACTATCAAGCTAATTTCTCGGGTTGATCCCGTGAAGTTCGTAATGACTCGACCAGTTCTCTCGGGACGTCTAGCAAGATGGTCTATATTGTTTAATCAATACGAGATCATATACACTCCTCAAAAAGTTGTGAAGGGGCAAGCACTTGCTAATTTCCTTGCTGATCACCCTTTTCCGGGAAAATGGGAAACTGCAGATGAGTTTCCTGATGAAGATGCATTTTTTACTGAAGAACTCCCGGCATAGACAATGTTTTTTGATGGATCTGCACGTCGAGATGGTGCAGGGGCAGGAGTCGTGTTGATATCTCCAGAACGACTAATCTTACCATTCTCATTTGTTCTAGGTGAAACATGTTCCAACAACGCCGCAGAGTACCAAGCTTTGATTGTGGGCCTTGAAATGGCATCAGCTATGAAGATCCCTCAATTGGATGTCTACGGTGACTCTCAATTGATCATCAATCAACTCTTGGGGAGTTACGAGGTAAAGAAGGAAGATATTTTGTCATATCACCAATATGCTACTTTCTTACTTAAAATGTTTGATCAAGTGTTCTTAAATCACGTCCCTAGAGAAGAAAATTGCATGGCAGATGCTTTGGCTAACTTGGCTACAACAATGGCACTCGGAGAAAATGAGACAACAAAGGTGCATGTATGTCATCGATGGGTTATTCCTGGTTGTCTTGATCTTCAAATCGATGAAAGCCATCATATAGCTGTTCGAGTGGTTGAAGAAGAAGATTGGAGAAAACGACTGATTGAGTATCTTGAACATGAAAGACTGCCTGAGGATCCACGAGTAAGAGCAGACATTAAGAGAAGAGCACCACGATTCATCTTTCACGATGGGATACTGTTTCGTCGTTCTTATGAAGGACTATTCTTGCGGTGTCTTGACAAAGAAGAAGCTCAACAAACAATGATGTGGAGCACACCAATCAGGGCCTAAACTTCATTTTCGCATCAAGAGGATGGGCTACTATTGGCCAACAATGGTGATGGACTGCTTAGAGCATGCCAAAAAGTGTCAAGTGTGTCAATTCCATGCTAATTACATCCATCAATCTCTAGAGGCTCTGCATCCGACTGAAGCCTCATGGCCCTTCGATGCATGGGGACTTGATGTTGTTGGACCTCTTCCAAAGTCATCAAAAGGACAAATGTATATCTTGGCTGCCACTGACTATTTCTCTAGATGGGCTGAAGTTGTACCATTAAAAGAGGTAAAGAAGGAAAATGTTGTTGATTTTATCAAATCAAACATAATTTTTAGATATGGCATACCAAGATGTATAGTTACTGATAATGGAACACCCTTCAACAATAAACTCATGAGTAGTTTGTGCGAGAAGTTTAGTTTTAAGCAACATAAGTCTTCAATGTACAATGCACCTGCCAATGGTCTTGCTAAAGCTTTTAACAAGACACTTGGTAACCTGCTGAAGAAAGTAGTTGCAAAGAATAAAAGGGACTGGCATGAGAGAATTGGTGAAGCTTTGTGGGCATATCGTACAACCTTTAGAACAGCTACGCAAGCGACTCTGTTTTCATTGGTGTATGGCGTAGAAGCAGTCCTTCCTTTGGAGAAGCAAATTCCATCATTGCGAATAGCAATCCAAGAGGGACTTACAACTGAAAGCAACGCTCAACTTCGTCTAGCAGAGTTTGAGGCATTGGATGAGAAGAGGTTGGAAGCACAACAAAGGCTGGAGTGTTATCAAGCTCGACTTGCGAGAGCATTCAACAAGAAGGTGCGACCTCGATCATTTCAAGTGGGAGACTTGGTCTTAGCAGTCCGGAGACCCATAATCCTCAACAAACGCATCGGTGACAAGTTTACATCAAAACGGGATGGGCCGTATGTTGTGAAGGAAGCATATTCAAGTGGCGCTTATAAAATTGTAGACCAAGATGGTGTAAGAGTTGGTCCGATCAACGCCAAGTTTCTGAAGCAATACTTCCCATGAAGGTCATCTACGCTCCTTAAGGTATGAGCATAAACTGCATGTTACTCCTTGCCCGCAAGAGTATAAACTGTGTACGGCCAAAAAACAAAAAAAAAACAAAAAAAAAAAAAAAAACTCATCATCTTGAACTACGATATGACTTGATCCTCTTCACCGAGGTACGTAGGCGCTTGGAGTAATCCTCTAAGCTCAGTCAAATGAGTAAAAAAAAAAAAAAAAGTTTGGTGGCCTTGTGTGATCATCACACTAGCTCTTTAAATTTTATGTAGCTAGCACATGAGTTCAAATGCGTCACAAATGAGCAAAGGAGAAGATTTTTGGAGCCTACTTCCCAACGTGAAAATTGGCTCGTGATTCAGACATTTCTTCGCTAACTTGTGAATTTTCTACCATGGCCACTCAAAGCTGGAAAAAAAATCATCATATTTTGGAGTTGATCTGAGCATTTCAAAGGCCTATTAGTGGGAATTCATAAAGATCTTGATCATCATTGTTACACACATTGAAGTTCTTGAATCCCTCTCCGCAACAAAAGAAGAAACTCATAATACTGAGACTCCTACATCGAGTCATGGATCTTCAACTGTGATCGTTCAAAGTTGCATATCAAACATGCTAATTTTGGAAGTCAACTTTGGGTATTAATCTGATCAATTGAAAGGAATTTTGATTTGAATCATTGATATGCGACAGGCCGGGGAATTCATTGGCATTGGATCAAGCGACTGGCGATTCTACTTGAGTTTTTTTGCGTACGGTGGAGATAATTTTGTGTAATTCACTGATGCTTCAGTAAGTTACTCAAAATTAGGGGCATCTTTACCTATAACATCAAATCGGGATACCCTTCGGATCAAAGCTCTGTTGAAATGGTATTACATGTAATCATATCAAATATTAAATTATAATTTAAAATAGAAGATAAAATTTAAAGCAGTTTTAAAATTTAATGTGACGGTTTTTAAAACCATATAAAAAAGGAAT
>JAJOOO010016205.1:0-18547 GCA_029582685.1 Solanum piurae
TCTAAAACCCCCCCCCCCCCCCCCCCCGGTTCATTTTTAGCCTACCTCTACCTCTCCAAACTCCTGCCAAAACCAATCTCTCACACCTCCTCATTGGCGCCTCCACACACATCTTTTTTCACATGACAAAACTATCTAAGCCTTGCTTCCGTCATCTTGTCCTCCACGAGGGCCACTCTCATCTTACCTTGTATAACTTTGTTAATAATGATATCTCTCCTAGTATGCACACACATCTATTTGAGCACCCTCAATTTCGCTACTTTTATCTTATGAAGGTGTGCATTCTTGACTAGCCAAGACTTTGCCTCATACAAGTACAACCAATGTTGGTCTAATCTGACCATCACTCTGTAGAACTTACCTCGAAAACACATACTTATCACTTAGTACCCCAAAAGTGAGCTCCCATTTCACCTACCCCACTCCAGTCCAATCCGATGTGCCCCATACAACAAGCACAAATCCTATGTCCCATACCATATTACAGCTAAACACATAAACATAAGCAATTAAAAATATTATCAAGTTGACCCAATAAGAAATTCCAAGTCTCTGTAGTTATACAGAGAGCGAATTGAACAAGTTTGTAATCGTTCTATTCCAAGATCAAGGTACACTCGCAAATTTATCTAATTTTCCAATTCAGACATGATTATTTTAAAAGCACATCATGGAATTACAATGGAAATTAATTTATTAGCTTTCATATTATTAATTTGCTTAAACGAAAAAATAATTACCCGATTAGGAATCTAGAGCTCGAGCATGGGTTCTTCTTTCTGATCAGAAAAATAGTGAAGGATATAAGGGGTGATCCGAATTACGGCAACCCAAACTCCAAAGAGGGCCACATGAGTCCCTAGCTGCTTCAGAGCATCTGCTTTTTCAGGTTTACCCAACTTTGGAGGCATCTTTTCGTCTTTGCGGATTTCTCTTCTCACAACTTAAACCCTAGCTTAGCCTTGATTACTTCACCATCAATCAAACTTGTTGTTCAAATATATGGACTACTAGGCCGGGTTTGGCATAAATCCGGCACATTTAGTTTACAGTATCTTCCAAAATGCCGAAAATGATATTCTGTTAGGGGTGTCAAAATGAGCCCAAATATAGATAATCCTTCCAGAATTTTATGAGCTGGGCTCAAGATAATTTGAATTGGGTTCAATCTCAACCCATTGAAGCCTTAACCCATTTTAAAAGAACCTTCAATTGAGCCCCATTTAATATGCAATTTCAACCCGTTTTAAGGCTCTTTATTTCCATTGATGTAATGTCTGAATTATTATCTATTCATATCTTCCAGGATTTATCTATCCATTTATAACTTTCTTTAAAAAAAATTCTTAAGTTGAAATTCAAATTGTGGTTATAAAAGTTAAATAATAATATGTTTAAGTTATTGAGATTAAGCAGGTCAAATTGTACTGGTCATAACCCAACATGATTTTTAGCCCATTTGAACCCAACCCATTTGAGCCCAAAGTAAACTTGGGCGGGTCATGACTCAACCCAATTTCTATTTCAACTCATTTCAATATCTCAATTTTAACTCAACCTACCCATTCGACACCCTTACATTCAGTAGTATAAGATAACTTCAAACAAAATGGTATATTTCTTCTTCTTCTTTTTATTCTTAATTATTGTATAACACTATTTTTTTAAATTTATAGCAATCAAAATATAATATTTTGATTAAATGGGTATTAAATTTTAAATATAAAATAAGAGCTTACATCAAATTGGTCTTGTAAATATGGACAAATCTTTACTATTATGTCAAGACTCTGGTCCGTTGTGAGTGACGGCCACACTAACCTTCTGGTGGGAGAATCAACTATCAACTCAAACCTAACACACCAAACCATTTTAAAATCAAGTCATGATATAAAATACTAAGTAAAGAGTCTTAAAACAATTAAAAGTTTGAGTTCCCATAAACTCAACTAGTCAATTAAATCAATTGCGGAATAAACTCCCTAGAACCTAAAAATCATAGTACCAAAACATCTAATAGTCTAGGATAGGGGATGCAACCCAAAAAATAAAGAATAAAAACATTAGTCTAGAAGGTCTGAGTCCGAACAATGGACTAAGAAGGAAAGAGGAATCCATAACAACCTGGGGGAAGTGACTCACCCTTGGAATCAGATAGTAGAGGTCTCACAGTTGAGGTCTCGAAACAATCATCATAATATGTCTTGTACTTAACAAAGAAAAATAAGTGCAATATCAGTAAACAATAATCGTGTACTGGTACGATCATTGGCTAGTTTCAATTATATAAAATATGAACAAGCAACCCCAACTTAGTAAAATCGATAACATACGATTGAATCACAATCATAACATAGCCCAGAATCTCAGTCCTCACCCTGTGTTGATATGCATAACAAACATGAACAACCACAAGCCAACATGGTTCTCTCACGGAAACCACACAAAAACTGTTAGTTTATCAGTGTGGTACTACCACAAGCCAACCATTTATGAATATCTCTGTACCACGGTGGTATCCGAACCAACCGTTAGTATATATCATGCGTGATATCCGATCCAACTATAGGGATATCATGTACCATGCATGGTACTCGAGTCAACCATCAAACACACATAACAATCACAACCACAATGAATAATAGTCACACTTGTACACCCAAGTAAACACATTCATTGCATGTGATTGCCAACATTTAACGTTTCGATTCATACTCTTTCCTCCCTAATCATATATCATGCATATAATACTAATTAAGTAGTTGACAAGCATATATAACATAAACGAGAAAACAAACAATCATCACCTACCTCAAATCAAGCCTTGGAAGCTCTTTTGAGCTTGAACCTAAGACTTGTGATGAATTCTAGTTTGTTCTTGGTATAAAACAACACAAAATACACAATCAATAAATAAGGGCCTAAAAATACCCGAATTATAATCAAATCCTAACACTCATGTCATTTCCATGATAAACCCTACCCAAAGGTCTTTCCACCATTAATTCAAGTTAAACACTGCCGTAAGGTCACCCAATAAGGATCTTAAGGCCTCAGAATCACAATACCAAACTAGGGAAAGTAATTAACTTACCTTCTTTTTTTTTGATAATCGAGAAATCCGTCTGTGACCCGCCTTTTGGACCAATCACAGCCTTTTAAACTCGGTGGATAATGGGCCCGCCCCTCTACCCATCTCCACTTAAATACCGATCTTCGCTTTGCATGGTGTGGGGCTTGAACCTGCGACCTAAGCCACAAATCCTCCACCTTTTGCCACTTGAGCTATGCCTTGGGGCAGTAATTAACTTACCTTTATCGATGAAATTGATGGAAATAGGTTGAAATTCGCTCCAAGGCCGCCCTTTCCTCTACCCAAAACGAGTTTGCAGAATTATGAGCGGTTTAGGCGAAATTTCTACATAAACTCGCGACTAACTCCACTATAGCAGCTTCGCCATAGCGGGACCACCCGCTATAGCAGGAATTAATTCCCCCGCTATAACAGATTCCATGGGACAAAGACTTGAAATTCTCTCCAAAAGTCCATATTTTGCAAAAACACCTTCGAACCTTGACGTTCTAAACTAATCTTTTCACGTCAAGTTCGATATCAGGAATTTACTTATCTGAATTCGATTCTGAAAAGTCTTACAATTTCCTTAATGTCTTAGCTATTAGAAAAACTAACTTAAGTTTAAACATTTTACCCAATCTATTCTCGGATTGTCCTAGACCTCACCTTGCTCAAATTTCGTCTGAGACTAGCCTTACCCGAAAATTTTAAATCACCATTCCAAAGGGTTTCTTACCTGATTTCTTCCACTAGTGGTTTACCCATAACTACCGGAAGGATCGTTACAGTAAACTTTTGATCCTTCTTCACAATCTTTGTTCCGGTTGATGTTGTCCTGGATTTCTAGGGACTGATGTAAAAGAAAACTCTAAAAGTTTAATAATAGCTTCATCTTTATTTTCCATATTTTTATGTAATTTTTTCTTCGAGATTTCTGGGATTTTATCATGAATATACTGAGCAGAGTATTAAACTTCAAATAATATGATTATTGAGCAAGTGATCTTGAACCCTTCTTATAAATAATATGGTAATCCTAATATATTAGAGGGAGAAGTACTATCTCATTAATTTTAGAAGCCAAAATGCCTTTAGACATAGAAAAAGAAAAGGTAGAATTGTTTTTGAATATGACAATCTGTATAAAATTAGGAAAGAAAATATTATAATATTATGAAATCAATAAATCTATAATATTTAAAAGAGAAAGTGTAAATGATAATAATTGTTAGTCCTTAACAATACGAATTGATCTAAGATTTGTCTAAATAAAATGTGTACGACGTAAAACTTAAATTTCTACTTTAAATGATTAAAACAAAACTTAATTAGGTTGCTTGTTATTACACAAAATCTACATTAATATATCCTTTCAATGGAAATTGAAGATCATTTATATTGACTAAATGAAGTATACAACATGTCATATAGGTTACATAATTCGTTATATTATGGGATAAGGGTCTGAAAAATATCTTAACTTTGGTCGGATTTGCTGTTGCGATACTAAACTTTCATAAGGACCTATTACCTTCCTAGACTATTTAATACCGTATTTTTTTACCCCTTGAACTATTTAATAGTGTATTTTAAAGGTATATATGTGCCCTCGTGGACACATTACTATTTATAATTTTGCATTATTTTTTATGTCTACGTGGGCAAATATATATGTTTAAAATACGGTATTAAATAGTCTAGGGAGGTAATAGGTCCTCATGAAAGTTTAGTATCGCAACAGCAAATCCGACCAAAGTTGGGGTATTTTTCAGACCCTTATCCCTTATATTATTATAATTCGACTTAGATTATTTTTATTGACTAAATGAAGTATACAACATCTCATATAGGTTATATAATTCGTTATATTATTATAATTCGACTTTTCGATAACAGTCATCCGCTATAATAAATAATTCACTATATTTAACGATCATTTTTGTATGGAATAGATCTTTTATGTTAGTTGTACTATATGTTTTTTGATTAATAAAATGTCCCACATCGATAAATGAATAGTATCATGGGATTCTTATAAGACTTGGGTAATTCTCTTCCCTTTGAACTAGATTTTGCAATGGTAATTAGGTCTAAGTTCAGACTCATTGGGTCTGATGGGGGAGGGGGTAAATATACTCTTGATCCATGATTGTACACCATCTAGATAGGACAGAGAAACTGTGGATAAAGAATGTTCGGATGCGAACGTGGAGAAAGAGGTGATAAATGGTGTCCCATATAAGTGAATGAATAAAATCTTAGGCTCCATATAAAACATAAATGAAATGTCCCGCATCACTGAATGAATGGAATCATGGACTCTACTCCTTTTTTAAGGCTAGCTTTTAGGGTATGCGTTAGGTCTAACACTTAATTTAACCTGGTATTAGAGTCAAGCTCATTGAGTCCAATGTGGTGTCCTCAGACTATGTAGGGGGTGGGAGGGAATATAATCATGGTCCATAACTATGCACGCTTCAGATTGAATAACGAAACCCCCGATAAAGAATGTCCAAATTTGGGCGTGAGGGGGAAGAGTGATGAATGGAATGTCCCACATCTATATAAGGCTTGGACAATTCTTCTACCTTTGAGCTAGATTTTGGGTATAAGTTGGGATCAAAACCTAATTTAACAACGTATTAGAATCAAACTCATGGAGTTCGATATTGCACCCCCGAACTATGAGGGGGTTGTGAATATACTCATGGTCCATGATTATGCACACTCCAAATTGGACAGTGTATATACCAGATAAAAAATATATGAATCTAGGCATGATGAGGAAGGGTTGAAGAATGGAATGTCCCACATTAGTGAATGAATAGAATCTTGGGCTTATAACTCCTTATAAGACTTTAGCAATTCTCATTCCTTTGAACCTGTTTTGAGTTGTGAGTTAGCTCAACACCTGATTAAATATGATATTAGAGTCATACCCAATGTGAGATCCCAATATATCGGACAATTGTGGGGGTGGGGGTGGAAATACCTCCCCACCCTCCGTCCATGAATGTGCATGAACTAGATCAGATAGTGCAATCTCAAATAAAGAATGTCTGAACTGGGGCATGTAGGTGGGAAGTGATGATGAATGGAATGTCCAATCTAGACATTCTTTATCTGGGGCTTCACTATCTGGTCTATTGTGTGCACATTCAGGAACGGGGGAGGGGATAGTGATGATGAATGGGTTGTCCCACCTGATGAATGAACGTAATCCTCGAATCCTGAAGGTGTGGGTTAGGACAAAGACCAATATAAAAGATGTCCAACATTGAAAAATCGAGAATAAAAATGTGTTTGAGTTTAATTTCATGTAAAAATTGAACCTTTGTCTTAATTCTGCGTAAAATATTTATGGAGAAAGTAATTTTAAGAGTCAACAATAATTGAATGATCCTGCTTTTAAAAGTTCTCTTAAGTCATAATAATGATTATTTTTTTTAGCACTCGAATTTAAGCTAGAGTAATTTAATGTATGGGATTTGGAAGGGTGATATGTAAGAAACCTTACCCCTACTTTTTAAATCTAAAAGTGCTTTTTTTGTTAGATTTTTTATTCAATTTGAAATAAAAAGAAACAAGATTTATTAGTAAATTTTGTTTATATTCCAAGTTGATGCAGAAAATGAATATGTTTCTTTTAAAATTTTGATTACTTCTGGTCTTATGAGTAAATATTTTAGGAAGAATTAAGACAAATGTTCAATTTTCATATGTAATTAAACTCAAAAATATTTTCATTCTCGATTTTCTAATGTTGGACATTTGTTATATTACGTCTTTGACCTAACTCCTAATATTGTAATATTCTCTTTCTTAATTTTATAAGAATTATTATATTTAATAATAAAAAATAAAAAATAAAAAATAAAATTCACGTCTTTCTTTTCTAAAGGTAAAATGTGACTTTAAAATTAATGCGACAATATCTCTTCACCTAATAATAGGATTATTGTATATTTACTAGAAGGGTTAAAGAACACTTGTTGAATAATTATATTAATCAAAATTCTAATACTCTGCTCGGTATATTTATGATGAAGTCTTATAAACCTCGAAAAACACTTGGTAAGAACTTGGCAAAATATGATGAAACTATTACTGGACTATTTGGGTTTTCTTTTCCATCAATTCCTAAGAAATCAAGGACCAAAACAATTGCAAGAAAAATTGTGAAGAATGATAAAAAAAAAAGAAGTTTATCAAACTAGTTGGATCGACTACAAGAGGAAGGACAGAAAAGAAAATTCAAAAGGTAGAACCTATTCCTACTAATCTTGATGCATTGACATGGGATGAAGATATTAATATTTTTAATTTTTCGGACAATATTCCAGAGTTAGATATGCATGATGCACAAATTGAGGCAGATTTGTAGTGTATTTATTTTAGCCTATTTGGTCAAGCTTTTAGAAGATCAAATTTGATTTTATATAAATTATAGAAAAAAAGTTTATTTTAGAGAAAGAGGATATTCGGTCAAATTTTAATAAAGAAATAAGTGTGGTTAAAAAGTAGAAGAAGTTGTTAGTGTTATTTTTACAAATTTCAACTTTCTTCAAATTTTCTTAAATTTAATCTGACATAACCACCAACAAGGATGGTAATATATGGTAAATATTTTTTCTATCTTTATCAAAGTCTCAGATTTAAGCTCCTTTGGACCTTATGTACGGATTCACCTTTGCTAGGCAACGCTTTAACCCCCTCCCCTGTGGGACTTTACGATGCGAACTCAAATTTAGCCGGATCCCAATACAAATATCAAACATCGGGGAAATAAAAAAATTGAACCTAACCTGTTCATGTGAGCCGAAATACTTTTTAATTCTTTCAATTTATCTAATATTGGCAACCTATTTCTACTATCTTGTTAAACACTTTCTCCTTATACGAATTTTACGGTGTGCAAATTCAAATGAATTGCAATTTCAATACATATATAAAACTTTGGATGAAAAATAAAACAAAACTATATGCCATATATAGAACTAAATTTACGTTTATTTCTGAGATAAGAATTTTCTTATCGGTGACCAATATATATATAAATTTTTTATCTCATAAATAAACATAAATTTAGTTCTATATATAAACATATATTTTTGTTTTATTGTTCGTCCAGAGTTTTATATATGTATTGAGATCCCAATTTATTTGAACTTGCACAATATAAAATTCATATAAGGAAAAAATGCTTAATAAGATAGTTGAAATGGGTCGTCAATATTAGGTCAGTTGAGAATTTAAGAAAAATATTTTAGCTCAGAGGAACAGGTTAGGTCATCTTTGTTTTTTATTTCCCTTGATGTTCGATATTTGCCTTCGCCTTTGGATTCGGTCAAATTTGAGTTAGCATCGGAAAGTCCCATATGGATGGGGTTAAAGCGCTGCCTAGCAAAGGTGAATTTGTACCCATGAGAGCTTAAATTTGAGACATCTTATTAAGGATGAAGAAATACTTACCACTACACCACAATTCTTGTTGATGGTTATGACAAATTAATTTGAGAAAAGTTGAAATTTGTAAAAATAGCATTGACAACTTCTATTATTTAACAACACTTAATTCTTTATTAAATTTTGACCAAATATCTTTATTCTGTATACAATTTTTTATAATTAGAATCAAATTTGATCTTCTAAAAGCTTGGACAAACGGGCTATAATAAATACACCACAAATTTATCTCAATCTATGCATCATGCATATCAAAATCTGGAATGTTATCCCAAAAATTAAAAGGAAAAATCACCCCATATATCTATTTAAGGTTTAATATTACAGCCTTTAGATGTACTTTTTTTTTATATTACTATTTATAACAGTTTAATTACAAGTATTAACAAATTAGTTTTAATTTATTTTATTTAATTAATTAGTTATTATTTTATAATTACATTATAATTAATAAGTAAGAGAAATAACATTAATATTAGAGAATCAATTGTCATTATCTCTTACACCATTTTAGGGATTTTTTTCCAGATTTCACACAACAATCACCACCTTCCTCTTTTACCCACACGCAAACCCCCCACCCCCACGTTTCTCTTTTACAGAGAACTAACTTTTTCTCTCTCACCATGTTCAACGTTCGTCTTCTTCATTCAAAAAGAAAATCAATAGAACTCTTCCACATTTATATGATTTAATGGTGGGATGAGATCTACAAACGAAGAATGTTGAAATTCCTGCAAAGTGTGGTTCCTCTTAGTCGAAGGATCAAAAGGAGAAAAAAAACGAAGCAAAGAAAAATGTGAGTCCGGCAAATCAAAAGGGAAAGAAGAGGAAGGGGAAAACTGTAGAAGCCCCTTTTGATTCGAATTCTGATTTTGTTAGTGAAATAAAAAAGCAACAAATGTAGAAGTTGCTCAATCTTCAAAACCATCAACAAGAAGAACAACAAAAAAGAAGGAATCAGAAATCTCAATATCCAAAAAAGGCAAAAAAGTTGTTAGGGTAAGTATTATATTTAATTTATTTTCACATTATTTAAATTTTTGCTAAAAATATCACATTATGCTTATTGTTGTTTTGAAACTTTTGTTTGAGTAAAACTTGTACGAAATGTGAATAATATTTGTATGAATCTGGCTTTAATATATGATTTTGGGATATTATATGAAATGTGATATAATATTGATATGCAAATGGTATGAAATTGGTTTGATATCAGTAGCCCAATGGTATGAATTGTTAAATTGGTATGTAAATGGTATGAATTGTTAAATTGGTATGTAAATGGTATGAATTGTTAAATTACTCTATTTTGTATGAATTATGACTAATATTGATATGAAATTGAGATTTTTTCTAATAGGAAGGTTTCTTTTTCAATTTATTCATTAATGTATTTAAATTTTTAACATTGGTATGAAAATGGTATAAAATGATTTTTCTTTCAAATTTTTTTCAGTGATTATGATTTGTACACATGTCTATTTGCTGAATACATCAGTAATGGAGCTTTTGATATGCGTTCTGTTGATATCGATGCAAAGTACCATCGTCAAAGGTAGGCCACAATCGTATGGCATTATAGAAAAACAAAGAATGATGATGGCGCGATCAGTGAGAGTGAAGTAACTGGCACTGTTGCTAGCAAATTTGGTGGACCCCGCATAGCAAAAGAACATGCTCTGGATACCAGCAATTATCCCACACCAAGACCACATAGATCAAATTTGAGATAGTTGATTACACCTTAGACTTTTTAGAATTACAAGTTTTTTTTAACTTTTGGACGATATTTTTGTGTTTGTTACAGCTTTGAGTATTTGATATATATAATATCCATTATTTTATTCCAAAAAGATACCAGCTACATATGAATTACAGATTGACAATTGTAATCGCAGGATACTAGTTATATACAGACTGCATTCCAAATAAATACATCATTCTAAAGATAAATTACACATTGACTATAATAATTCTCGGGATAACAGTTATATACAAAATGCATAAAAATTGGATTCAACATTTAGAGTTTATGATTTTACAATGTCTTATTAATTAGAAAGAAATCATACTACTAATAGAGTTCATGAACTAACTCTGACTTATAATTGGTATCCAAATTGTACACCTTTGACATCCAAATTCATATTCTAACACAAAAAAAATAAAAAAATAAAAAATGAATGAAGTTAGTATCCAATATGTATAAATACCTTGTATAAACTATTATGCCAATGTAAAATAGTGATAATTGTATTTTGTAACAACCTCAATTACATTTTTTCATCCTGGACAATTTACAACCTAATTGTAAATTATATTGTCTTAACAAGTGTGGATTAAGTATTTTTAAAGATATATGAAGTTGGTATACAATCTGTATAAATACTGGAATAAACGAATCTTACAATTTAAAACAGAGATCATTAAATGTTGCACCAACATCAATTACATCTGGTTTTATTTTATTTTAGAATAATAGGATACCAGTTGGAAACCAAATTAATACTCATGCTACTTTCATTAATTAATATCAGTCACTATTAGGTTGCATACCATAATTACCTTATATAATGTTCACTAATATGATCATTACCTTATACATTAAACTGACATTAATTTTATTTCTAGCAGTATGCAATTGGTATGATTAATGAATGAATCTTTTATAAAACATGAACAGTATATTAAACTCTTACCTGGAATGCATTGTGAATAAATATTATTCGAAAACAAGCGAATACATTGTAGTCAATCAAAACAAAACATGAGTCTAAAAGACAAAATAAAATAAAATTTTAAAATAGTCTAAACAAATAAACTATCATTTTTATGGCGCGGGATAATTTGAACATGTCTTCCTGTTGTGGCCCACTTGACGTCATCTACTGCAAGTAACTTTAGACTTTTTGAATTTCACATCAGCAAACCCCTTCCAGACATCGATCACTAACTATATATTTTATCTCTATATCATTAATATTAACATATATCCTAAGCTGCGATGTTATCACACTTAATAGACCACTATACATACTAGAAGATTCATAGATAATCCCCTCCATCTGAAAATCAACATATTTCCCTGTTTCATTTAAAAAATATAACAGTTAGTCTTACATAATACAAAGCAATTATAAATATGTTGTATTTATATTAACTTTTCATATCAAAGATAATACAAATTTCATCCACAACTTCATTCTACTGACACAAAATTATACACACTCGTCATTACTTATTCATACAAATATCATTTCAGACAATCTACCGGAATTCATACCATAAAACAGATTTCATAAAAAAATAACATTTCACATTTCATACCAACTTAATACACATTTCATACAAATAATCATACTTCTTACTCATATTTTTTATACAATACTGAATAATTTTTCATACCAATTAGTTCATACTTCTCACACAAATTTATACAAAATCGTTACTACTTATTCATAACAATATCATTTCAAAACATTCTATAATAATTCACACCATAAAACACATTATATAAAAAATAACATTTCACATTTCATACCAACTTAATACTCTTTTCATACAAACAATCATCCTTCATACCAAATAGTTCTAGAATAATTCACACCATATACCACATTATATATAAATAACATTTCACATTTTATACCAACTTCATACACCTATAATACAATTCTACAAAATTATTACTAATACTTTTTACACAATATTGAGCACACTTTCATACCAGTATCATTTCATGTACACTACCAAATTCATTCATAACTATACATTTTATCTATGTTTTTAGGAAAAAAAAACAGTATTCCATATTATAATTTTAATCTACATACCTAATTCATATCATTATTATTATCAAATTGACTAAAGAAATACTTATATCATAACAATTTTACAACAAATTTCATACTTATTTTCCACAACGATAAAACTATTTATATTCTATACATTTATACTCAAATCATTCATATATTGCGCCAATTTCTCACGAAATCATGATTTTGACAGTATACAGAATAACCAAAAAAAAATAATAGAAACGTATCAAGAAAATCACTAATATTACAGTTTCACAACAATTAATACGTATTATGAACAAAATGTATTGTTATACAAAAAAACCTCTCAACTTAAATATAGTGACGATTTACAAAAACAAAATCACAAAATGTGATTTACAGTTTCATTAATTTTTTTTTCTTCATTTCACTGAAAAACAAATACAAACAAAAAATCATAATAAATACTAACCTGAAGGATCCCATCTTCCATCATGTTTAATTAATATTGATAAGTAGTTGTCCATCACAACAAAATCAAGATTTTTCAAACAAAAAAAAAATACTTCAATTAATCGCCAGTGACAAGATTTCTGGAAAAAAATCGAAGAGAGAGAAATGTGGAAGAAAAATGAATAAAATAATTTTTTTTAATTAATTTTAACAAATTAGAGTGAATTAAGGAAACTGAATATTCTTAATTAGTTTGAATTTCCTTAATTCATGCTAATTAATAATTATCTTCAATCAATTCAAATTTAATTAACATCCCTATTTCCGTTTTTTATCTTTTTTTCTTCAGAAACGATTTATTTTAATTTTTTTATCTTTTATTTTTTTCAAAACAAATGTTTTCAATTATTAAAAAAAAAGTTTTTTTAATAAACAGTGAGAACCTAAATTTTTTAATGTTACAACTTAAAAGTTTAATTCTACTGCTATAACTTGAAATATTAGTCTAATATATGTCATATGTTAAATTTTCACAAATTAAAAATATTAATATTTTCATCCTATGCCAATGTATCAAGATTATCGGGAATAGGTCCTGGATCTGAAAGTGGTGAAGAATAACAATCATTACTCATTTGATCATTACCTTTTGAATCGTCTTTTTTGTCCTTCCTCTTGTAGTCAATCCAACTAGTTGATGAACTAAACTTTTTTTTATCATTCTTCACAATTTTTCTTGCTGTTGTTTTGGTCCTTGATTTCTTAGGAATTGATGGAAAAAAAATCCTAAAAGTTCAGTAATAGCTTCATCATATTTTTCCGACTTCTTACAAAGTGTTCTTCGAGATTTATGAGACTTCATCATGAATATACTGAGCAGAGTACTAAATTTTGATTAATATGGAGTATTATTTAAAGAGTGTTCTTGAACCCTTCTAATAAATACAATAATCTTGATATTAAGTGAGCAGATACTATCGCATTAATTTTTAAAATTCACATTTTGACTTCAGAAAAGAAAAGGCTTGAATTTTTATTTTTGAATAACAATTCTTATAAAATTAGGAAAGAAAACATTACAATATTAGTAAAATAAATAAATCTACAATAATTTAAAGAGAAAATCTAAACAATAATAACTGTTAGTTTTATTGTAACGACCTAGTCCGTCATCATTTGAAAGGCATCTCGTGTAAAATCTAATTTTTTAAAAAATATGTTGTCAATTTAAATTTAGGATAACACAATAAAAATTTTGAAATTAAAAATTGACCCGGACTGATGTCATCCTGCCATAGTGGAAATATTCTCGCTATGGTGGTGTCGTTGTAGCGTGTGCCAACCCATATAGCGGGTTTGACGGGAAGAATCTAGAAAATACATATTCTTTTAATTTTCTGTCGTACTCTTCCGTGGTAAAAAGCAACAAATTCAACTAGAATACAAGGTTTAGGAGATCACTTGTCTTAAATCAATCAACAATCACTCCACTAGTTAAGTCTTCCCCTTCCGAATCACTTCCAAAGCCACACAATCTATATACAAGCAAGTATTCACAATAAATTTCTGGAAACAACAATACCCACATCAATCCTCTTGAAAGGTGGGTCAATCAACACAAAACACAATTCTAAAATTAACATTTGAATTTATACTTGAAAGCATTACTCAAGGCTTTAAGAACTCATTAGGAAAAATCATTTTGAAAAGGGACTTGAAATCAGTTCAAAATCTCCCTTTTAGCTAAGAGATTGAGTTCTTGAAAATACTCATCATTCACCGATCAAAATCTCATATTATGATGTTAAAGTTCATAATTAATCAAGGAAAAATGAAGGTTTAGGATCAAGAAAACTTACCCAAATGATTTAGCATGGAAATTCCCTTCAAATATTCGCCACCAAGGGGTTTCCCAAGTTTTAAAATGGTGAAATAGGGCTTAAACCCCAAAAGTTACAGGCCAAAACCCTCTCTGATGTTGTGTCACGACCCAGACCATTGTGATTGACACCCACACTAACCCTCCGGTGGGAGAACCATTACTACAACCCAAACTAACAAATTTTATGAAAACTAAGGCATTTAGATATAGAAGCAAGTTTAAATGACAATAAAAATGGAGTCCCCATAAACTCCAAGGTTTTTAACAAACAACTAACCAAACTAATGCGGAAGAACAACCCCTAGAACCTGAAAGTCATTGTACCAAAACTCTACTAACGACAAGTCTAAGAACAAGGGGTACAACCCCGAAACTAAACAACACCTTAAACAAAAGTCTGAGTCCTAAAAGAGTGGACTTAAACAAGAAAGATCCATGGCAGCCTGAAAGAACTAGCTCACCCTTGAATCCGGTCACGCTCAATAGTCACTTAGCTTAGGTCTATCAATAGCCGCCTGAAGATGCCATGCACTCAACAAAGAACAAGCAAGTGTAGTATCAGTACACAACCACAATGTATTGGTAGGATCACACGGCTATCCTAATAAGTGAAACACATGCAAGTAACCACAACATTATAAAACAAGCATATACCGAACAAATACAATATTAGTCATCTTTTCAGGATCAATGTAGCATCCCACATTCTCAATAATGCACATTGGTTATCAATTTAGAGCAACATACAGTCTTTCAATATCAATCATCATTAAATATGAACGTAATCATCACAAGTAGATACACAACACAATTCAATGGTCCTCTCACGGAATCCAATTCAATGGTCCTCTCACGGAATCCAATTCAATGGTCCTCTCACGGAACCCACACCCAAACTGTTAGCATATCGGTACGTGATACCTGATCCAATATTTATGTCAGAACGTGGCAAGCGATCCAATGTTTATGCCGGAACGTGGTACCCGATCCAATGTTTATGCCGGAACGTGGCAACTGATCCAATATTTATGTCGGAACGTGGCAACCGATCCAATCAACAAACCACAATTACAATCACAATGTATTCTCACAATCATACAACAAGAGGCGATTCATGGCATACAATTATTCAATTATCCTCATTTATGATTAGGGTGATCAATAATGCAACATTCGCATACATATATGCATTATAATGAGCATTTACAAACATATATCACACAAACATGAAATCACAACCATCATCTACCTCGAATCCAATATTGAATCCCCTAAGACACTTGAATCTTTCTTTCCGAATTCTTCCCGCTTGTTCGTGGTCTAAAAATATACAATTAACGTAAGGATCAACAATCAAAGGTCTAATTATCCGGATTATAACAAACCCAAGATCCTAATACCCAATTTAGGGTTTTTTCCACCATTAGTTTCAAATCAAAACCCTTCCCCAACAATAATTACCCACGAATTTACATTCTACGGATCGAAAAATGGATTTGGGGAGTGAAAACCTTACCTTTAGCCTCAAGAATGGTGGAAAACAGTCAAGAAAACCCCTGGGGTCGTTCCTTAGCTCTCAAAGTTGAAAATTACAGAATAAAGTGTTTTTGAGATTTTATTTTCGACTTAAGTCGCGTCTGTCCCGCTATGGCGGAACCCATCCAGCTACATCGGCAGCCATCCCGCTACGACGGCATGCACGGAGACAGAATGCTGAATTTTGAATTCCAAGCCCCTATTTCACAACACACCTTCAACCCTTGACATTCAAAAACCACATGTTCACGCTAAGATTATTTTTGGGAGTTCTATTGGCCCAAATTCAATTCCGTATAGTTGTACGGGTTGCTTAACGTCTTAGCTATCTATTCATGTAATAAAAATCATAATTAAATCAACCAGTTTTTACCAGATTTCTCTAGACTTTACTGATTCCGATTTCGTCCAAATCTGGACTAGGTTAGAAAAATCCAAGTTGCTACCAAAAGTTTTCTGACCTCAATTCTTTCTCCATTGGATTTTTCCTAACGACGGAATCAGGTCGTTACATGTCGCACAAGCCCGCCAAAAATGTGGGCATCGCTTCTGCGACCAGACTTTTGCTTAAGTGGAGGTCGCTTAAGCGATGGCTTCTTCACAAATGCGAAGGTTAACAAGGGTTGACCCTTGGCAAAAGCAACCCAAGCTTCGCTGAAGTGAGTCTTGCAAAAGCGAGTCATCTCTCGCAAAAGCGGAGCGCACCAGAACCCAGACATCAGAAAATCAGTCAACATTCTAAACCCCGAAAGGACCCTCGACATTTGTTTGGAATCTCATACACACAAACCAAATAAGAAAATTAATTATACTCGATGTTTCGGATTCAATAGAATCGTCAAAACATGAATCTGAGGTCTCCTTGACCCAACCTCTGCGAAAAACACAAGAAACTAGCTCACGCCTAAAAAGACAAACAAACTCGGGACCTCTCAAAAATCAACCAAGACCTCAACTAGGCCTAATATCATCCCCAAATCCAATGAAACTCTCGTAATTCTGATCTATGCATCCAAACCCCAAATGTTGGTCAAAGTCAACCCAAAAGCTAAAATTCTGTAATTTCAACACTTAGGACCTCAAATCCTCAAAATGACTCGGAATCTTAAATCGACAACTCTCACTAATTAGATTTCATATTTCGAGACTGATGGAATCAACAGAATTCCATTCCGACACTCGAAACTCCAAAAGACACCGAAAATCACTTTCGTAACAACTTAGCCTTTCGAACTAAAAAATATACCTATTTAAAGACGTGACACTAACATAATGATGGCTTGGAGGCAAGTGTAAAACACTTCCCATCATGTGAATGGCTATATAGGGTTTAGGTTGTGTTAAAGACATGTTTATTACATTTTAAAATAATTCAGAAAGTAATAGAATATATTGAGGTGGTACTTGTGCCTTTTTCTAAATAATAATAATTTTAAAAGGACAAAGGCCTAAAAACCTTGGACCAATTAGGCTACCAAATCTGTCCAGAAACTCATTTAAAACCCAAAATACCAATCAATCAAACAGCCCATGAATAACCCAAAAATGTCCCTCACACCTTCAAACTCTAAATTGAAACTCTCTAATCTAGTAGCGCCGCTTCATTCTGAGTCCGGAACCTAAATAAGCCACAAAAAGATAAAAGTGATCAAAATAAGCCACTATTCTAGTAAGTAACTAAAATAGGCTTAGTGGAAGAAAAAATTCTATTTTATGCAATATTCCAAACGTTTTCCGTTAGCTTATATATTTTAATAAATAACGGAACTATTTTTTACACTTTGTAAAGTGTAAGTTTTTCTTACACTTTGTAAAGTGGAAGTTTTTCTTACACTTTATAAAGTGAAAGAAAATCTTACACTTTAAGAAAAGTTACTTTACCTTTTCACTTTTGGGATTCACTTTCATCTTCCAAATGATTTTTCACTTCAAAGATGTTAGTTTGATGGTCCCAATCCGACAACTGAAGCGACCCCACACTAAAAAATCAAAATCTTGAAAGATTGGAGTAGCACAAACCGACAACACAACAATCCGACGCTACAAATTTTATAAATTAGGTACTTTTTTTTCCATCTCATATTCATTACTTTGACATAATGTAATTTGTTCAAAATTTCAGCAAGTCTCATACAATGTGCATTCAATTACTAAATATTGAGTTAGAAAAAAAGGTCTTTAATTCGAAAGAAATAAAATGAATTACACTGTTGGATTGGTATTGCAAAAATAGTGTTTCGCCACTGTTGAGTTACACCTTTCCATCTCATGTTTTTTTTTATATTTAATAATTGAGAGTCCTTACGGTTAAATTGTGGTGGATCCATCCTCTTATTTCTGGCTTGACAA